>CM076570.1:1115916847-1116222996 GCA_034641835.2 Pinus albicaulis | reverse complement strand
AATTAATTGTAATTTTTCTCATTGGCCTTGATGCCATCCTGTACAGCTCCATTCTTATTTTAATACCCAAGAGGTGATTTTTGAAATACTTTCATATCTAGTTTTCATATCTGGATTTCACATTTCAAGTTGACAATATAACAGATAAGTTGACAATTTTTTCAAATGCAAATCTAGATAAAAGCATGGCTGTCTTTGTCAATGATTTTTGGAATACCTCTTATCGTCTAAATTATTAAAATATGAGTTCTGATTTGTTGCATTGTTTGTCAAACCACCTTTTTTGTTGCAGTATTTGTAAAAACCAAAGTTTGATAATATAAGTTTATTAATGTCCAGCAAATGATCAAAGGAGTATGTCAATGGGAAGACCAAGGGTTAGCTCAACTGGTTTTTTTTCATGTTGTTGGGCATCTGCCTAGTTCAACCCTCCTGGTTAGGCACACTAGTCTATGACTTTAGCGAACAGGGTTACTAGGGATGCCATCCACAAACATGAGGAAGCATCTCTTGGGTTTCCCCACAAGGTTTTCCTTGGGGAAAATGTTAGGTCAATGGGATTATAAGAGTACATCACTAGCCAAAATACAATGTGGAAGTGTGGAAGTGTGGACTATAAAGATGCTAAAAATCATATCAAAACAGATTTTTAATTGTGCTAGAAGCAGAACAACAAGAGAAGATAAGAAAGTACATGACTCGGAGTGGAGATAAAGTAATTACAAGAAAAAGATAATATGTATGATATCTGAGGACCAAAGGAACTTTAGTTTGAACTAGTCATGGTATGCTAGTGCTGACAGGTGAGGACGAGCAATTAGATCAAGGGGGGTCTCCCTGCTAGAGTCCTCAATGACCGCAAAATTTTTTTTGGACTAGTGGATGATGTCCTTTGGAGTGTGTCTGGGACTGATAGGGCTCTACAGTATGATCCTTGTGGGAAGCCCAAATTTGAGCAAGCTCTCCTAACATCCAGGCATGGAAAAATTCTCCTGATGGATGGTTGGCTGTGTGGATTTGGGGGCACCCAGCTCCAAGGCCTTGTCGAGTTGTCTACTAAATTGTCTTGTTGGTAAAATGGTGTGCACGTGTGGCCTGGAACAACAACTCCATAAGGACCTTGTGAGGTAAGTGACTAGTCCACTCCTTTCCCATATGGGAAGGGGATATTGAGAAATATATGCACAGATCGACAAAATAATTGTATTAGCGCTGAGAACTCTATTATCACAGTGGTTTGTGAAGCTTTCCAATGAATGAACAAAATGTATTTCATTCTGAAAGTACCCTATAATATATTCTACTATCCTATTATCAACTATATAATTTAGTTTAACTAATTATATAAATGGATGCAAATTAATGCTTATTTAGAGTCTTGTTGATCAAAATAATAGTTTATTGCACCTATATTTTATAGTATTATAGTATTTTGGTATTAAAAATAATATCTTCTAAAATTTGGGTTTCGAAAATTGTTGATAACTTCTTGACTGAAGTGCTTGAGTCTCTCCAAGGAGATGCAATGAGTCACAAATCAATCAAAGTAAGGCAGCAAGCTTCACATTAACAAATCAGCCATATCTTCATCTTCTACTAGCTTCTTAACAAAAACTGGGTCGTTAAGAACTGGGTTCCGCTGATCAAAAATAAAGTCACCTCTTATTTTCTGGGTAGAGGCTTCTTTCTGTTCGAGTTCAACACCAAGGAGGATAAGGACCTGATCTTCAGGAATGGGCCCTATTTCATGGGACCTCAGGGAATCTACCTTAACAAATGGACCCCCGATTTCGATCCGGCTGTGGATGTCCCAACGACAGTCCCTGTCTGGGTTCCGCTCCCCAATCTACCAGTGCACTGTTGGAACTGGGAGTCCCTCAAGCACATTGGAGATACTCTGAGAAAATTCATTGACAAAGCAAACAACAATGATCAGCATGATTGCGCCCGAATCTGTGTCGAGGTGGACTTAGAGGTGGGGCTTCCGGAGACCATTAAATTAAAGGTGGGCAGTTGGATGCATGTGCAAGTGCTGGACTATGAGCAACTCCCCTTCAAATGTCGCAAATGTCACATATATGGCCATTTTGCAAGAGGGTGCCCGAACAAAGGGGAAGCTGAGAAAGGAAAGGAAGAGGGCTGGAACCAGGTCAAGAGGCCAAAGACATCTCACAAGAAATCTGGGGTTCATGGACCCCAGTCTGCCTCCATCCATAATGTTCCCCCACCAAAGAGCCAAGAAAATAGGTATGAGGTCTTAAGCTCTACTGAAGAGACTCCTCAGGAGGAAGATAGGCAAGATCAACCTTTAGAAAAAATGCCTTCAGCAGAAACAAGACCTAAAGAAAGCGTCACGGCAAGAAACAAGGATAAGAAAACAGAAGCCTCCGAGGAGGAACATGACTCGGAGGAGTCTGAGGAGGATGGATAAATAGGAGATACGCAGATATCGTTCAGAAGATCTGCAAGGGGCCGCAAATCTGCTATAGAAAAGAGAGATTAGGAAACTTACAAAGACAAGCTTCAGGGTAGTCAGCCCACTCTAGAGAAACTTCTTGGCAAAAATCCGAAGATGGTAAAAAACCAAGGGCAGGGTTCCAAGGGAGCCCATCATCATAAAAATAAATGATGAAGATTGTCTCCTGGAACTGTAGAGGAATGGGGAGAAAATTGAAAGAAGAAGCAACGAGAAGCCTTATAAGAAGAGAAGCTCCAGACATTCTTCTGATTCAGGAGACCAAAATGGAGGACAAGGAGTTTCTCCAAATCAGTAAAAATTTTTGGAAAGGTAGCAGCGGACATGCAGTTTCAGCACGGGGAGCATCTAGGGGACTGGGCTCCCTTTGGAACCCTCTCAAGTTCAGATTGGTCACCATGTTGCACAACACCCACTGGCTGTTTTTGAAGCTCCAGCCTTTGGACTCGAGGGTGGCAGTCAGTCTTTTCAATGTCTATGTTCCAACAAATATAGGGGAGAAAAGGGAGTGTTGGGACTCCATCAGACATCTGTCGGAGTCAGAAAATTTGGAAAACATCATTGTTGTAGGTGATCTTAACCTCACCTTGCGCATGGAGGAAAAGCGAGGAGGCACAATCGTAAGGGACCCTGCAAGGGAATGGGTGGAAGACCTCATGCAGGATTGGGATCTGCTTGACATCCCTCCAGCAAATGGTAAGTATACCTGGTCTAACAAAAGAATAGGTCCTGGTCACATTGTTGCTAGACTTGATAGATGTTTGGTTCAGAGTTCCTTTCTTTTGCTGGGCTTAGATTTCAGATTGCATATCCTCCCATGCAGTGTTTCTGACCATAAGCCCATCTTGCTTGAGAAGCTGGGCCACAAAGATCTTGGCCCCATCCCCTTCAGATTCAACCCTCTTTGGGTCAAAGAACCTGAGTTCCTGAACTTGGTTCATGACTGCTGGAAACTGCCAGTGAAAGTTTCCCCTTTCTTCATTTGGGAAGAAAAACTTAGAAGACTGAAAACGGTGCTTAAATCTTGGGCCAAAGCTCTTCCCTCTCCTGCAAAAGAGAGAAAGCAGGCTCAAGATAATCTTGCCCAGCACCATGCCCAATGTGAAGATGCAGAAATCACTAAAGAAGTTCTAGAAACGGAATCTGAGCTCCAGCAAATCTTCCACAAAGCTTGCCTTTCGGAGGAAGAGCATTGGAGACTGAAGTCTAGGACCTTATGGCTTAAAGCAAGAGACAGAAATTCGGCCTTCTTCCACAAGCAAGCTCAAGCCAGAAAGAGCTTCAATTCTATTGCAGAAATCAAAGATAGAAATTTGACACACAAAGACTTTGATAGCATAAAGAGAGCATCTTTCAACCACTTTCAAAACCTGTATAGAGAAGAGGGCGTGACGGACCCAAACTCCAAATTCTTGGAGGCGGTTCCCCCTAGGATCTCACCTTCAATGAATCAGCAGCTTGAAGCAAAGATCTCTATTCATGAAATAAAGGATGCCCTCTCAGACATGGAGCCTGACAAAGCCCCAGGCCCGGATGGTTTTACAGCAAGATTTCTTCAAACCTGCTGGCAGATTGTGGAGAAAGACCTCTACAAAATGATTTTGAAATCACAAGACTGCCAGAAAATTGGGGGCAGCACCAATTCATCTTTTCTTGCCCTCATACCCAAGGAAAAGGGTGCTAAAGAATTTAATCGGTTCCGCCCCATCTCTCTTTGTAATATTGGATACAAATTAATCACAAAGGTTATTGCCAATAGACTTAAAGGTATTCTTCCAGCCATCAACCCGGAGAACCAAGGTGGATTTGTTCCGGGGAGACAGCTCACTGACAACTTCATCCTAGTGCAAGAGGCGATTCACTCGAGCCAGCTTCGCAAAGAGAAAGGTATGGTGATCAAACTAGATCTGGCTAATGCTTTCGATCGGGTCATACTTAGCTTTCTTTGGGAAGTCTTGAAAAAATTTGGCTTTGGAATGGGCTTTCTAAAATGGATCCATGCTTGTATTGCTGATCCTTGGATCGCCCCCCTGGTGAATGGGAGAGCAGCTGGTTTTTTTAAAGCTTCAAGAGGGCTTAGGCAGGGTTGCCCCCTCTCTCCGCTCCTCTTCGTCCTTCATGTTTCCGTCCTGAGTTTCTACCTAGATCAGAAACTGGTTGACCAAGATATCTTGGGGCTCAATATAGCCAGAGGGGTCAAAAATGTTAATCACACCCTCTTTGCGGATGATACCCTCTTGTTAGGGGCTGCCTCTGCCAGATCTGCTCTTAGATTCAAGGAGGTCTTGGATGACTACAGTGAAGCTACAGGCAGCAGTTTAAACAATGGTAAGTGCAAAGCTTTTTGCTGGAACATCTCGGCTCCCACCCTTTCTGCCATCTCATGAATTCTGGGCTTTACTGCCACTCTCAACTGGTCCTCCTTTTCTTATTTGGGCCTTCCCATCTTTCGCAAATTGGAATACAACAGAGATTGGATTCCTCTGTTGGACAAGTTCAAGGCCAAAATTCAAGCTTGGGGATTCTCTTGGTTAAATCTAGCCGGCAAAATTGTTCTCATCAAATCTGTTCTTAGCAGTCTCCCCATCTTTCAATTCTCTGTAATTCTAGCCCCTTCAGGGATCATAAAAAAAATGGAAGCCTTCATTCGCAAGTTCTTATGGAAAGGGGGCAATCACAATGATAGGAAAATCCCATTAGTCAGTTGGGAAAAAATCTGCAAGCCCCAGAGTGAAGGAGGCCTCAATTTCAAAGATCTTAGCCTCCAAAACATAGCTATGGGAGCCAAGATCTTCTGGAGAATCATTGGTCCAAATCCAGGTTGGGCGCAAAAAGCCCTATGGAGGAAATATTTCATGGGAAAGAGGAAGAGATGTCTAGACGCCCTCCTACCCTCCTTAGGTTCGCAGCTGATCAAGCTTTGTCATAAAGCAGCCCCTTTAATCAGAGACAGAGCGTATTGGATCCCTGGAAACGGCAAAGAAATTAAAATTTGGGATGACAGCATTATGATGCACCCTCCTCTATCGTCCCACTGCTCTCTGCAAGCGCTGCGTTTGTGGTTGGACAACGCTGAATGCACCACTCTTTGGGACATTTCACAATGGGAAGGCAGACATTGGCAGTGATGGAGGCTCCCTCCCGTCCCTCCTGCATTGTCCCAAGCTCGAGATCTTTTCCTTTCTTTATTAAATGGTATGGCGCCTCTGCGCGTGGGTAAGAAGGATGCTCGAGGATGGGGAGCCGCCCCAGGGCTTTACACGGTTGCACAGGGATACAAATGCCTTCATGATCGCCCTAACGTCCCTCCTAATCCTGCAGTCTGGAACGGGATCTGGAATCGCAAAACCATGCCTAAGGTCGACTCTTTCTGTTGGCTGTTATGCCACAGAGGGAATTTAACTACAGATAGATTGAAGAAGAAAGTATTTCACGGTCCCTCTCGATGCTACTTATGCTGTGATTGTGAGGAGAACGCTCAGCATATTATTTTGGACTGCAACTTTTCAAGAGATATCTGGCACGGCCTTCTGAGCTTTTGGAATTCTGAATTCACCTTACCCATGTCCATATCTGATCTTTTTGCAAACTGGCGGAATTCCTACCCAGGATCGCTTCCAAAAAATGAGAGTTTCACAGCTGCATGGCTCTCTTTGCCGAAATTTTCTTACTGGCAGATCTGGCTTGAGCGCAATAGAAGAGTTTTCAGAGATGAAAGTCTAAATGCTCAGTTCATCATCACCAAAATAAAATTCCTTTGGAAAGAAAGTCTGGGGGATCATTTTCCGGATCTAAATCTGAGTCAGCAAGACTTAGAATGGGGTGACTCGATGGACCTCCATTTCTCTAGTGAAATAAGGCATTACAAGGCCACAAAAGAGTGGCAATTCAGAGGGAAGGAGAATGATCTCTCGGATCTGCTCCTCAGGCATTCCAGATTCTCTTTATTCTTCGATGGAGCAGCGAAAGGCAATCCTGGTTTGGTTGGGGCAGGAGGAATTATTAAAAATAAAGAGGGTATTACTGTGGCAAAGTTCGCTTGGGGTTTAGGGCATTCTACCAGCATGCAAGCTGAAGCCTTGGCTCTTCTACAAGGTCTCAAGCAATCAAAGGCTTTCGGTCTTTCAGATATCAGTATCATAGGAGACTCTCAATCCATTATCAAAGTTCTAGTGGAGGATTCCTCTCCTGCAGACATTAGACTGGCAAGAGTAATTTCAAGAACCAGAAATTTGGTGAAATCTTTCCGGACTGCTTCCTTCCTTCATGTTTTGAGGGAAAATAATAAAGTTGTTGACTTGGAAGCCAACAGGGCAGTTTCACTTCCAGCTGGCTGTCTCTTGGCAGATGGAATTGAGAATTGGGACCCCATTCCATAAAGTTTGTCATGTTTTTCTGCATTTTGCTGAAACGGTTTGTTTGTCTCTTTAAGATAGGGAAAATAACGGAGATAGACTCGATAGTCTCGAGTAAATCTTGCGGTTTTCCAAGTTTAGGGGCCTGTGATCAGTTAGTGAAAGAAAGGTTAAGGGCTATGCCCGATCAAATGTATCCGGTGAAAGGCATTTTGGCCAAATTCTAATATAAACCATAACCGTTCTTGTTAAAAAAAAAGTATAATATAAGATTTATATACATCGAAATTTTAGAATTTTTTTGCCCCAAACTATGTTGAACGTAATATACCTTTTTTTAACATACAAAACTAATGTACATGTTTACATCATACAAAACTAATATATTTTTTTCTTTAATTTTAATATGCTTGTATTGTTATTAATATTATAATAATATTACTCATAGATTTGATTTATCATAAAATTACAAGGTTAAATTTTTATTTATTTTTATTTCATATGTATAATATATATGTATAGAGATTAACTTATAATTAATTTGACATTATAATATTAAATAAAATGAGATGCATATATAATTTAAAAATAAATACATGAAAATATACAAATATAATATTTATTGAAAAATGTGTAAAGACATGAAGATTATGTAAGGATATGCATTGTTTCTTTCAAAAAATATGAAATGACAATAATAAAATTTTATTAAAAAAATGTGAAATGACATTTATTATTAGTACTTTACTTTATGAGTTTAAAAGGATTTAGAGCACTACCATGGTTAACCATGAGTTTTTATCCACCATTGAGAATGTAACAAGTAAGTACCTTTAACTCAAGCAATGCCACCTCAACCATTGGGGATGACGACATCTCCTAAAATGTGATTGGTTCTCATAAAGTGAATTTTGATTGTACATTTTCCTTAGGAGGCCCATTTTAGACCTCAAAATTCCCCTAATGAGAGACTAAAAAATTATTTGAGGTTTAATAAGAAGGGTCATTACCTTTTCACATTAGTTTCCATAACACCAATTAGGTCCTACATTCATTATTTATTCAGTTATGAGTGAATAACATGAAAAGAGCCATGATTAATATTTGTCATAAAGCCATGCTTATAACCATCATATAATCAGATAAATAACAATAAGAGAGAAATCATTAAAGCCACAAAATAACAAATATATTTTCTTCTCCAAAGCAAGAGAAACTTATTTTTTATTAAACATAGGTAAATACCAACCGGGTTCGGGACTTCAACGTTTCACCCGAACATAGATTGGCTGGGCCAAATCTCTCTTCAGCAAATCACCCTCGTTCCATATTCCAAGCATGAATGTGTGATCTCATGGGATAAACCAATCCAAACAAAACCAAGGGAATCCAAAGGTTAAACCACCTCCACCCTCTACATACTGTGATCGCACCTAAATTGGTGCTAAGATCACAAAACCAAACCGAGATTGGATGCCTCAAAATCCTTCACCATCCTTGAGGAATTTTCCTGTCTCCACCCTCAAGCTTTACCGTGTATCCCGCTATTACCGATCAAGGGATTCCTAGGTCTTTGGGAATTTTCCTAAGACCAGCGCACCCCAGATTTTGAAACCATCCAGAAATACAAAGCTCATAACTGAGAACAATCACATCACACCATATCTATCTATAAATGGAAATGCTAGGCTAAAACCACTATCAAAACCTAGAAAAATCCATGCCAATGACAACAAAAGAACTAAATACCAACATGTAAATATCATGCATGTCAAAACCAGCTATGAAATCATACATACAACCTGTTGCCTACAAGTATTCTCATTGAAGTTGCTTGATCCTTGTATTCCTTTTCTTTCCTTGTCCTTATTTTCCTTTCCCTTCCTCTCCTTGCTTTTCGTTTCCTTACTTTCTTTCTTTTTCCTCTTGGTGCTTTCTCCTCTCTGAGACTAGTTCTAACACTAAACTGAAAAAAAAAAAAAAAAAAAAAAAAAAAAACACTACCAACTAATGCCCTTAGGTATTTTTATTGATGGGGCCTCTAATTTATTCAATTTTTCCATTATATTCCTTCATTTTCCTCCTCGCATGCAACATGTGACCTTTCACCTTCTTTTTCTCCTAATTTTCATTATTTTCATAAATAAATGTCAAAAAATATTTTTTTGTCTTTCCAAAGCCTTAGCCAATTCCTTTTCCAATTTCCCCTTAACCATAAAACACAAAAAGTGATGCCCACTAGGATATTTTGGCCAACATTCAGCTTGGAATAAGTGTCCCTTTCCCGTGGTCTTATTTTACCTTTATTAACTTTTATTACATGAACTTTTAACCTTGGGGTTGTTACAAACCCCTCCCCCTTAGGGAACACTGTCCTTAGTGTTAAACCACACCTATACTCGGAAAAAATGTTGAAAATAAAAAACATACTTCCTATAGAGCTTTATAACTCATTTCATTACGATATTTAGAATAAAAAACTGCTCAAAAGCAAAACCATCATGAAAAACATGACAACATGACAACCATACCACTTATTGGAGCCTTATAACTTAGCTCATTTTGGTATTTACAATAGAAAACATACATAAATATGTACAAATACCAAAACTCGTTTGCCTTCACCAGAAAAAAATGAAGGATACATAGATTGCATTTGATCAGTCATCTCCCATGCTTCATCGGGCCCAAAGTGATTCCACTACATTTTAACCTATTTGAGTGCTATGTTTTGGAGCACGAGATTTTTCTCTTGCAATATGCATTGGGGTTCCATCTAGAATTATCCTTCTTTCTCCACTTGAAACACATATCAATCAATAACATGATAAACATCCCTTACATATATTTTAAGCAATGAAACATGAAAAACATCATGGAATTTCATTGTCAAAGGCAGTATAAGTCTGTAGGCCACTGGTGCAATCCTCTCAAGGATCTCAAAAGGCTCGTAATAGCGTGGTGCAAACTTGGCACATGATTCGATCCTCAAGTAGATCTTCTTTGCCTTGATGCACAATTACACATGCTCCCCAACTTGAAACTCCTTAAATGCCATGTGTTGGTCTACATAACTCTTTTACATGTCATGTGTTGCCTTTAGATTCTTATTTATAACCTGCATTTCTCATTCCATGTCTACCAACATGCCCGGTCCAATAAATACCTTGTTCACTGGATCACTCCAACTTATGGGAGTGTTACAAATTTTTCCATATGGTGCCACAAATGAACTCATCGTCAGTAACTCCTGATAACTGTTGTTGTATGAAAACTCAACTAGTGGAAGCTACTCCTCCCATCTCCTATTTTGATGCATGACATACATCCTCAACATATCTTTTGGAACCTTTTTGACCCTCTCTATTTTCCCATCTGTCTGTGGATGATAAGTTGTGCTGAAGGCCAACTCTTTCCCCAATCCTGCAAACAACTCCTTCCAAAACTTGGAAGTGAACTTGGCATCCCTATCTGACAAAATATTCTTCGGAACACCATGAAATTTCATGATCTCCTTGATGAAGACCTGTGCTACCTCACTGGTTGAATAAGTAGCCTTCACTGGAATGAAGTGAGTTACCTTGCTCAACATCTCTACCACAACCATGATAGAATCATATTTCCTCGATGTCCTCAGAAGACCTGTAATGAAATCCATGGAAATGACCTCCCACTTCCACTCTGGAATCAGAATAGGCTAAAGAAACCCACCTGGATGCTTACACTTTTTTTTGAATTGCTGACAATCCAAACATCTCACCACAAACTCTTCCAATTCCTTCTTCATATTCGACCAATAGTAGAATTTCTTCACTATTGTCAACATATTTTGATATCCTCGGTGACTTAAATATTGTTTTACATGAAATTCCCTCAAGATAATCTTCTTGAGTTCACTTCCATTCGACAGATATATCATGTCCCTAAATCTCACCAAGCCATATGCTATAAGATGATAATCCACATCATGACCACTTGTACCCTATTGTAACCTGTGCATAAGCTCCTTGTACCTATCATCATGATGTCCTACCTGTAATATATGATCCTATAAATTTGTCCCATATGAGCTCACTGTTGCAACATGGTTCAATTGTACTTTACTGCTGAGAGCATCTGCAACCCTGTTCTCCTTTCCCTTAATGTACCTGATGTCAAAGTCAAACTCACTAAGGCTAGCCAACCATGTAGCTTGCTTAGCATTCATATTTGGTTGGTCAAACATATATCTTAATCCATTGTGATCACTCATTAACACAAACCTCCTGCCAAGACAGTAATGTCTCCATGTCTTCAAGGGATGAATAATAGCCACCAACACAAGATCATGAGTCACATAGTTCTGCTCGTGCTCCTTAAGTTTCCTGGACTCATAACATATCACCTGTCCCTCCTGCATAAGGACTCCACCAAGCCCTCTCCTGCAAGAATTAGTACACATTGTGAACTCTTTATCTATATCTACAATCTTTAACAATGGATCATTGGTCAACAATTTCTTGAGCTACTCAAAACCAGTTCCACACTCCTCTGTCCATTCAAAATTCTTACCCTTCCTCTGTGATGATGTAATAGGATATGTAATGCATGAGAAGTTCCTGATGAACCTCATGTGGTAAACTTCTAATCCCATGAATGATCTTACTTTCTCCACATTTATAGGAGTTTCCCACTCCATGATAACCTTTATCTTCTTTGTATCTACTGTTATGCCATTCTTGAAAACAACATGTCCCAAGTAGTGTACTTTTGTCTGAAAGAAACAATAATACGATGTAAAAAATGAACATAAAAGTATAATTCCATGTGCAGAGGAAACTCTGGAATCTCTGTTGGAAACATATCCTGAAACTGTTGCAATACAGGGTGCCTCTTGAAGATTCCTGCATCCTTAATATCCTTACCCTTTTTACTATAAATATGAACTACAAACATCACACACCATTTTCTACAACGACACTTAGCCTGCATAGTTGTGACCATCCTCATTGATGTAGGCCTCTTCTTTCCCTGCAAGATTCTCTTTTCTCCATTATCATACATGCACTCAATGACCTTGTCATAGAAGTCTACTTTGGTCATGTAAAGATATAACCAGTCCATACCCAAAATCATACTATACGATCCCAATGGAAGTACATTCAAATGTGTTGTTGTAGGCATACCATTCAACTCAAACGTACAAGCTCTTACCCAATGATGAACTCTCTTCTTCATACACATAGCCAACTGCACCAACCAAGACTCTGCATACACTTCTTTTCTCAAGCCACACTTATCCACCATATCATTATTAAGATAACTATAATTAGATCCAGTATAAATAAAAATAGAAATAACTTTATCACAAATATTACTGTCCATCTCAATGATAGATGATTCATGATCTGATTTCTTATTTTCCACAACCGTATAAATCCGAGGAATACTATGACAAACATCCCCAACTGTATGTGCCTCCTTAGCATTGTATATTTGAGGCCTACCTCCCTAGTACAATGGATAATCCTTCTTACAATGATATTTTCCACATATCCAACACTACAATGATGCTCTATTGTCACCTCTAGTTTGTTGTTCTCCAGGTTGCGACACATGTCCCTTCTCAACTGAAATCAACTTCTAGTAAGGAGAAACATTTTATTTCTCACTTGCAACTTGAGGTCTTCCCCACTTCGGTGTCCATTTCCCTTTTACTTTCTCAATTCCTTTCAAGTCACGTTTAGGCTCATCTTTGTGCTTTGACTGCTCATAGCAATGCTTCAATTTCTGGATGGCTTCCTCTAACTATCTAGGCTCATCAAAATCAATATGGTCTCGATATGTTGTTGGAAATCCACTGATGAACCTATGGATATTATCCTTCTCCTCCTTGAGATATGGCACATACCTAAACGACTCCAAGAATATGCTAGTATACTCATCATTTGTCACAAAACCCATTTTTAGCTCATAAAATTCCTTACCTCTATCATTGTAGCACCTCTCTAATAGGTACTTATTTTGAAGACCCTCTCAAAATCATCCCAAATCAAGTCTCCTTCCCTAATTCCTTTGACATTCTTCACATCTTCCCACCAAATATCAGTTGTCCCTTTAAGATTGAAGGTGGCTATCTTGGCTTTCATGTTTTATGAATAGTTGTGCAATATGAAGAATTTATTCATTCCAAAACCATGCCTCTGCATATTTTGGATTCTTCATATCTTCATCAAATATAGGAGGCTTCACTTTCTTGAATTCTTTCGTAAAATACTCCGTCCTCCTATAAGGATGAAGACGGTGATGACTGTGGTGTTGTCTCCTAGATGAGGAACTAAAATGATGCCTATACATATCAGTCCTCTTTTTAGATGTATCAAGTTATCTTCCACCTCTAACTATGTCCCGTGTATCCAATCGGTATCCAAACTGAGATCTGCTACCATAGGCTCCATTTTTTTTCTCTTCCTCCTCTTGATTGATTCTCAATTGTCCATATTTCTGCAACTTTGACAAGCTCTGAAGAATATTTGCATTAACCTCTGCCTGTTTCTCCTGATCCATTGCAAGTCTTTCATGAGCCTCAACCAACCTGTCATTGCCTACTTTGCAACTTCTAATATTTTCCCTCAAGCTCCTTAATTTATTGGTTATTACAAGATACTACTCTTCTCCTTGCTACCCAACTGATATGTAGGAAGTGTCACGGGAATTGTAGCTTACCATTTTTCTTTTCATCTTGAATTCTATTCTTCCTGCAAGTGTACCATGTCATATAAACCAAATAGATACCAAAATAAAATCCATACCTTAGTGATGTTTAGGGGAGGCTTATCTCATCTGATCATTCCACATTAGCATGTACATGTATAATCATAACCATATCCATTTAATAGCATAACATCACAACAAAATCATACATGACCATACTAAATGTATACCATGATCTCATGCATGACAACCATAACCTTGACAATACCAGAATTACCCAAAGAGAGAGACCACACCCTGATACCACCCTATGGTATTAGATGTGACCCAAAGAGAGGGCAACCCGCTTTGATACCACCATATAACCACATCTTCCCATATATACCCACTTTAATCGGCTTGCCCGGGGTAAATATGAGTTGAGAATCACTATGATAAGACTCAACCTTCGGTGACCTTAAGGAAATGGAGTCGACAACTTAAGACCTTACCAACTTCCCTTAGATGCCTCAAGGCTTCCAGGAGTAACCAAACCCCTCCAGGTGTCCAACTGTTGAGACAACTCACTTTTTCCCTGACCTAGAGCCCCAATCGCTCCCTTTCCAAGGCATCCATGTGACTATGGGTTCCCAATCGCACTCATAAGCCTAAATCCATGCGAATATGGATTTTTCTACTTAGTTTTATGCTCGCGACTTCGAATTTTGTGCCACTTTTTCAGGGCCAGGACTCATGCCTTTGCCCAGAACTCAATGAATCTTCCAGAGTTGATAAATGACATACGAACAATGATTATAAACCAAAATATGAAACTAGAACTTGACCTGACCATCCCCAACTGGGACTGACATTATGTCAAACACTTGGTAGATATGCAAGCTACAGGTCATGATTGCAAGTCTGAACATGAGGGACTGAAAACATATCTGAGGTTTAACGAGAAGGGTCATTGCTTTCTCACATTGGTTGTCATAACACCAATTAGGTCTTGTATTCATCATTTATTTAGTTATGATTGAAAAAATTAAAATATCCATGACTAAGATATGTCATAAAACCATGCTTATAACCAACATATAACCAGAGAAATAACAATAAGAGAAAAACCATTAAAGCCACATAATAACCAATATATTTCCTTATCCAAAGCAAGAGAAGCTTAGCTTTTATTAAACATAGGTAAATACTGATCAGGTTCGGGACTTCCACGTTCTACCCCACCATAGATTGGCAGAGCCAAATCTCTCTTCATCCAATCGCCCTCATGCCATATTCCAAGCATGAATGTGGGATCTATTGGGATAAAGCAATCCAAACACAACCAAGGGAATCCAAAGTTTAAACACCTCCACCTTCTCCATACTGTGATCACACCTAAACCTGTGTCAATATCACAAAACCAAACCAATCTTGGGTGCCTCAAAATTCCTTCACCATCCTTGAGGAATTTTATTGTCTCCACCCTTAAGATTTACCGTGTATCTCGCCATTACTGTTAAAGGTATTCCTAGGTCTTTGGGAATTTTACTGAGACCACCTCACCTCAGATTCTGAAACCATCCGACAATCCAAAGCTCAAAACTGAGAACAATCCCATCACACCATGGTTATCCATAAATGGAGAGGCCGGGCTAAAATCCATTGTTGAAACTCGACAAAATCCATGTCAATCACAAAAAAATAACCAAATACCAATATACACATACCATGCATGTCAAAACCAGCTAGGAAATCATACATGCAACCCATTACCTGCAAGTATTCCCGCTGAAGCTGCTTGATCCTTGTCTTCCTTTGCTTTCCTTGTCCTTTTTTGCCCTTCCCATTCTTTGCTTGCTTTATGTATTTTTCTTCTTGGTGCTTTCTTCTCTTTGAGACTAATTCTAACACTAAACTGAATAAAAGCTACCAACTGATGCTTTGAGGTCTTTTTATTGATGAGGCCTCTAATTTCTTCAATTTTCATTATTTTCCTTCATTTTTTTCCTCGCATGCAACTTGTGACCTTTCACCTTCCTTTTCTCCTAATTTCCTTTATTTTCATAAATAAATGCCAAAAATACCTTTCTTCTTTTCCAAAGCCTTAGCCATTGCCTTTGCCAATTTCCCCTTAGCCATAAAACAGAACAAGTGATGCCAGCTAGGATATTTTTCCCAACATTCAGTTTGGAATAAGTGTCCCTTGCTCGTGGTCTTATTTTACCTTTATTAACTTTAATTACATGAAATTTTAACCGAGGGATGTTACAACTAGTGGATCAATCTCTTTCAAGGATGCAATGCAAGGGAAGTCTCATAGCCCATCTTATCATATCCATAACAAACTAGGAAACTAAATTGTAAATCAAATGAAATAAGAACCAGAGATGGAAGTTAATCTACAAGAGGTAAATTCTCCCTTTTATGTTCTCCAAATGGGGTTGTAATATGCAGATTCAATGGTTTCTGGTTGAAATCTAACGCATTACATCAATGGGTCTTCTCAAATTCGACCTTTAACAAAGATTTATATTTAGGCTCCAAAGGATTTTTCATATTTCAATTTGATACACAAAAAGATATGGTTTTTTCTCTAAATGAGGGACCATCGTTTTGGTGCAGAGAAGGGATCTTCATTACCCCATGGTTCTCAAAAGTTGATGCAACAAATATGTTATTCTCTACAATTTTGGTATGGGTGAGACTACCCAATGTCTACTCTTCCTTTTTTGCATAAGGCCTTAGAGGATATTGGAAATATACTAGGAAATTTTTAAAAGATGGACCTTGAAAGAATAGAAAAATGCATCTTCACCTTTGCCAAAATATGTGTAGAGATAGACTTGAGCAAAGGCATACCTAATCGTATCCTATTGAAGCATAAAAAATTTCAATGGACTTGGGTTTTATATTATGAGAACATAGCATTCAGATGTTGTATTTTCTTTCAAATTGGACACCTACATAACTCATGTCCGTAGGCCAAAAAGAATTCAAAAAAGAAAAAGTGGTCAACCCAAAATCCAAAGGGTTGGCAATCTGATCCTTCTCTTTCAGAAGAAGCAGAGGAAGAAATCATGGAGAAAAACACAAATGTGGATGCTTAGGATCAACAAGGAAATCAAGTATAAGGGGGGGCACGGTTAAGTCTGAAATTCCAACACACATCCAGAAGGGTGTCAAAGTAGCAATGACTCAAGCATCAGAATAACAGGAACACTTATAGAATGAAATGGGCTTGGGGGTATCAAGAGAAACCATTCCTCTTAGGGATTTGATTCTGAAAAATAAGTCCCCTTGCAATCAGTTTGAAATGAATTGACAGTGGAAATGGTCGATCCCAACCCTAGACTTTACATAAAAAGAAAGGAAAAGAGAGAAATTTGGGGATTTTTATCACACCTAAATTTGACATATTTTGTGTAAATTTAATAATTTTTATTTTATCTACTCATAAGTAATATGGTTTATCTAATTGAATGTTTTAAGCATTCACAAAATGTAATTCTTTTCCTTGTTTCAAGTTGAATAAATTTTATTTTTAATTTTTAATTTTTTATGCGAGTAAAAAAATACAAATATAAATAAATAAATATATATATAAGCATATATCAATATTATATTTAATAAATATTATTTAATAATTTATGTATTATAATCCAGATTAATATTTTTTATATTGTTGATATTGATTTTTGAAATAATATAATGATATTAACATATATGATAATGATATATGTAAAAAAAAATTGTTAAATATAAATTGTTTATATATATATATATATATATATATATATATATATATATATATATATATATATATATATATATATATATATATATATATATATATTTAAATAATTTAATATATATGTAATTTAATTTTAATATATGGTTATATATATATGGAAAAATAAGTTATATAATTATTAAAAATTTAGGATCTCAACACATGTATTCTAATAAACAAGGTTGAAGGGTGGGTGGATATGTGGAGGGTAATGAGTTTAATATTATAGAAAATAATATATATAATCTATATACAAGAGGTGAAATGGAGTAGAGGGGAGGGGATTTTTTTAATTGTGAAAATATTTAGGGAGTTTTTACTTTACTAAGAAGTAGATTGTTGATGAGATTTGGATAGTATGAGAAGGTGGAGAATATGTATCAACATACTTTTAATATTATTTATATCTCCTAACGGCTAACCATATGCTTGGGAAAGATAAGGAGCAAGGTGGATTGAGTTGGATACACACCATCCATCTTGTAATTATACATTCTAAATTCTAAGTATTCTTCTATCTATGTAATTAAAAGTTAATCTTTATAATTTGCAACGAAATTTGGTTAAATTATAGATTGTGTGTGTAACAACTCCTGGTTGATTTTCCATGTAAATAAAATAAGACCAAGGTCATGGGACATGTATTCCAGGTTGAATGTTGGGGAAAACATAGTGATGGGTTTCGCTGGTGATTAATTTATGGCTATGGAAAGTGGCAATAATTGGAATTTTATTTATGAAAATAAAGGAAAATAGGAGAAAGGGAAGGTGAAGAGACATAGATTTGCATTAGAGGGAAAATGAAGTAAAATGAAGAAAATAGTGGCCTGAATGATAAAATGGATTTTTAGGATCAGTTCACAACCTTTTGTCGCTTTAGTTTTGGAGCTCTCATTTTCATTCTTTCATTCTCTCATACCCTTTCACACTTAGATTATTCTTAGAGCATTCTTGGAGCACTTTGGCATACATTGGATTTATAGGACGAAGGCAAAGAAAAGCAAGAAAGTGCAAGGGAACAATTGGATCAACAACTACAACTGGATTGCTTTGTAGGTAACAAGTTGCATGTGTGATTTCCTTGTTGATTTCTGGATGCATGGTATATGCATGTGATTTTTTGGTTTTGTGTTGTCATTAGCATGGATATTTTCCTTGATTAACAATGGTTTTAGCATTTCCTTGTCATTTCTTCGATAACCATGGTGTTGTGGGTTTTTCCACTTGATTTTTTTTTAATTGATGCTCATGTTCCTTACGGTTGTGGTTTGGAAAAAAAGTTATGGAAGCCCTGAAAAAACTTGGTTTGAGTTATTATTCCCTAGGGCCGGGGTGGAAAAATGCTTTGGAGCATTGGAAGACTTTGGGTTTGTTTACTAGTTCCTGGAGCCCTAGACAACTTGGGTAGAGACTGATTTAGTTGGTGTTACTGATGTTCGATCGAAGAGGTGTAATCACTGTGGTTTAGGGTTGAGGTGGTTTGGCCTTTGGAAGCCCTAGTTGGTTTTATCTTTGTTTAATCCATAAGATCCTACATTCATGCTTGGAATATAGAGCAGGGTTGACTGGCTAAAAGAGAGATTTGGTTCAACCCATTCTATGGTCGGGTGGTACGTGGAAGTCCCTATGTTGACATTTTCATGTGTTAATATGAGACATTTTCTATTGTGTTCTATGAGCATTTGCAGTGATTATGTTGGAAATATTGTGGTTGAGTTTCCATGGTTCCTATGTTGGTTATATGATATGTAGCATCTATGGCTCTTGTCATGAATTGTTTATTTATTGATTGTTTTATGAATGTAAGAACTAATAAGTGTTGTTGCAGCTATGTGGAGAGGGAATAGAGACTTCTTGGTGATTCTCAAATGAATCTCACGCTAATATGATCATATATGCATTCATGACCTGTAGCTTCTATGTTTTTCATGTGTTTTACGAAATTTTTGTTATGGATTAGGCAGTCTAGGTCAATTTTCTTAATCGAGATTGAATATTTTCCTTTTAAATCATGTTAATTATGATTATGAAAATTCTCAGGTGATTCTAAGCAGTGGTCTGGAGGCTGATCTGAAAAGGCAGCACAAATCCTGGGACTACATGCTCATAACTAAAGAGTTTAGGCCATAACTTCATGGAGGCAAGCCTGTAAGTGTGGTTATAGCCTCATAACCGCATGGAAGCAATGTCAAGGGTGAAATTATGAGTCTAGGCTAGTGAAACAAGGTTCCAGCTCAGGGATTGACCACCTGAGGTGTTTCTTAATTTCCCAGGTGATATGTATTCCCTGTAGGATGTCAGTTTGTGGTCAGTTGTAGGCCCCACTTACTTAACTGGAACTGGGAGGTTGGGTCATGTCAGAGTGACACTTGTCTCATGTTTACCCTGGAAAACTTGTGAAATTGGGTAAATGTGGGAGGGGGGTCACAACGTGGTATCGAAGCTTCTAGGTTCAAACACTTGGACTGGATGGGTTAGGTGTGATTGTTATGCATGCATGGTTAGTTGTCTATGTGTTTATCATGCATGCATGTTGGTTATTTCTCATGATGTTCGTAGTTGAAATTTGTGTCATCATGTTTAGGTTGATGATGTTAGCATGTTGAGATGATTGGTATGTTAATGTTATATATATTGTGCTAATTTGGACTTATTTGTGCAGACGAGATAGCCTCCCCTGAACTTCACTAAGGTATCTTGATTACATTTATATTTGGTTATCTGACATGGTGTTTTTGTAGGAAGAATAAGATCAGAGATGACAAGAAAATGGTGGAGTACAGTTCACATGACTCTCCTTATAGATCATATCAGCAACAAAGAGATGAGTACTATCCTGACATAGTAGATACACTGAGAAGTTTAAATGAAATTATCATAAGTTGTAAGCCGAATAATGACAAGATCATTCAGCCACAGGAAAGACTTTCCAAGGAACAAGAAAAATAAGCAGATGTCAATGTAGCGATCCTTCAAAGTTTATCAGATTTGTAGAGATAGGGATAGTCACAGATCGATTATGGACAAGTGGAAATGATAAATGGGGCATATGGTAGCAGGTCTCATGGAGGACACAAGTCAGACAGGGATTACACAATCAAAGGTGGTAGAGGGATAGATACACCTAAAAGGAGAGGTATTGGTTATAGGTTATATTCTAGTTCTAGTTCAGAGAGACATCATGTTCATCACCATTATCATCCTTACAAGAGGAGTGAGAAGGATTACTTTCTGGATGAGTTCAAGAAATTCAAACCTCCTACCTTTGATGGAGAGATGAATAAATTAGAAGATGCAAAAGCATGGATGCTTGGGATGAAGAAGTTCTTCAATTTTCATGATTACACAGAGAATATGAAAGCCATGATAGCCATTTTTAGTCTCAAAGGGAAAGAAAACATCTGGTGGGAAGATGTGAACTATGTTAGAGGTATCAAGAGAGAGGATTTGAGTTGGAATTATTTTGATATATTCTTGAGGAAGAAGTACTTGTCATAGAAATACTATGATGGAAAGGCTAAGGAGTTATATGAGTTGAATATGGGATCTATGACAGATTGAGAGTATACAACTACATTTCTGGAGTTGTTGAGGTATGTATGATATCTTAAGGATGAGAAGATGAAGGTTCAAATATTATTTATTGATTTTCCATTAGTATTTAAGGATCGAATTTAGTATTATGAGCCTTGAACATTAGAGGAAGTAATTGGGAAGTTGAAAATTTTTTATGAGCAGTCTAAGCATAATTCAGATCCTAAGCAGGGTTGGAAAGGTAATGAAAATACTAAAGGAAAGTGGGCTAAGAAGCGAGGAATACCTTAGGATGCAAGTAACAAGGAGAATGTAGCGTTGTACAAGAAATTCAATGCAGATGACAAAGGACAGGGATTTCAATCTGAGGAGAAAAATAAGGGTGATGGAAGGAAGCCTTTGTGGTGTTGGACTTGTGGTGAGGATCATTGCAGGAGATATTTTCCTCAACATCAAGGTGGAAGACCTCATATCAAAAGTGCTCAGGAGGCATATACAGTTATATATGTTGGACAATATTCCTCATATTTACGTAGCATTGGATAATATGCATGTTGATCATCAGGCATCTATTATTGAGATGGAAGGTAAGCTTTGTGATGAATTTTTTTCTATTTTGATTGGCCCTAGATATAAATATATTTATAATAGTCTTGACCTAATGAATAAGTGTTGCTTGAATAAATAACTGTGTAGAATCTTGATTGGTACAATTGCCTACAGGTACCAAGAAAAAATTTCATCATTGAGTGATATATTGTGCATTTGAGTTGAATGGTATGATAACATTAGCACATATAAATGTGCTTCCGTTGGGATCATATAGTATGTTGTTGGGTATGGATTGGTTTTACATTCACAGGGCTAAGGTAGATTGCTACGAAAAGTCTATTCAGTGCTTGGATGATGATGGAGAAAGAAGAGTCTTGCAGGGTAAGAAGAATCCTACATCAGTGAGAATGGTTACAACTATACATGCAAAGCACAGTAGGAGGAAAGGATGTGTATTTTTTGTAGTTCATATTTCTAGTGACAAAGGGAAGAATGTTGAGGATGTTTAAATCTTGAAGAGGTATATGGTTTTGCAGCAGTTTCGAGATGTGTTTCCAGCAAATATTTCAGAGTTGCGCCCTCATAGGGAAGTGGCCTTTTCTATTGAGTTGATGACAGGAGCAACACCAGCATCAAAGGCACCTTAAAAAATGAGTACTCCAGAGTTGGTGAAATTGAAGTTGCAACTTAAGGAAATGCTTGATAAAGGATACATTAGGCCAAGTGTGTCACCTTGGGTTACATCAGTATTGTTTGTAAATAATAAGGATGATACTCTCAAGTTGTGTATTAATTACAGGAAATTGAACAATGTGATGATCAAGAACATGTATTCTTTCTCGCGGACTGATGATGATTTTTATCAATTGAATGGAACAACAGTGTTCTCAAATATTGAATTGAGATCAAGATATCATCAAGTACACATCAAAGAAGAGGACATTTATAAGACTAAATTTTGTACCAGGTATGGTAATTATGAGTTTGTGGTAGTTCCTTTTTGTCTTACTAATACTACAACTACTTTCATGTGTTTAATGAATATTGTGTTGTGTCCTTATCTGAAAAAGTTTGTGATAGTATTCATTGATGACATATTGATATATTCTAAGAATGAGGAAGAATGTGCAAAACAACTAACAACATTGTTAGTATTGTTGAGAGAGCATTAGTTGTGTGCAAATTTTAGTAAGTGTAGTTTCTTTTAGAGAGAATTTCATTACTTGGGATATGTTGTTTCCAAGGAAGGTATAACAATGGACCCAAAAAATATTAGAGGTATCATGGAATGAGAAGCTCCTAGGAATGTGTATGAGGTCAGCTCATTCATGGGATTAGCAGGTTACTATAGGCGGTTCATCAAGAAATTCTCATAGATTTCCTAACATATTACATCTTTGCAGTGAAAAGAAAAAAAAATTGAATGGACTGAGGAGTGTGCAACTATTTGAGTAGTTGAATCATTTGCTTACAAATGCTCTGGTCTTGAAGATTGCAGATCCTAACAAAGAGTTTGTTGTATGTATAGATGCTTGCAAGAGGGGACTTGGTGGAGTCTTGATGCAAGAAGGACAAGTGGTGTGCTATGATTCAGGGAAGTTGAATGAGCATGAATATAACTATGTGACTTGCAATATTGAGTTGGCAGTTATCATTCATGCCTTGAAGATGTGGAGACATTATCTTCTTGGTAGGAGTTTTGTCTTGATGAGTGATCATAGTGGGCTAAGGTACTTTTTTGACCAATCTAATCTGAATTTCAGGCAACCTAAATGGTTAGCTACTCTAAGTGAGTTTGATTTGGATATCAGGTACATCAAGGGAAAGGAGAACAGGGTTGTAGATGCTCTTAGTAGAAGAGTGTAGGTGAATCACATTGCAACGGTGAGTTCTTATGGGACAAATTTACAAGAGAGGATATTGCAGGAAGGACAACACGATGGAAGGTATCAGCTATTGAGGCACAAGTTACAACAAAAAGGTGAAGGTGATAGGGATGAGGAGTATCACCTCATGATATATGGCTTGGTCAGATCCAGGAACAGGTTTTATGTACCAGATTTGAGTGAGCTCAAGAATTTTATCTTGAGGGAGTTTGATGTCAAGTTGTATTCAAGTCACCCGGGATATCAAAAGACATTGAAAACAATTAAAAGGTTTTATCATTGGCCAAACTTGAGTTTATTGCAAGATGTTTGGATTGTCAGCAGGTAAAAGCATGGTGTAAGCATCCAAGTACTTTAATGAAACCGATTTTGATTCTGAAGTGGAAATGGGAGGTCATTTCCATGGAATTAATTACACGTTTGTTGAGGACATTGAGACAACATGATTCCATCATGGTTCTGGTTGACATGTTAATTAATGTAGCTCACCTCATTACAGTGAAATCAACAAATTCAACTAGTGATGTAGCTCAGACTTTCATTAGGGAGAGTGAGATTGCATGATGTTCCTAAGAAGTTTGTATTTGATAGAAATTTCAAGTTCGCTTACAATTTTTTGAAGGATTTGTTTGCAGGTTTGGGGACAAAGTTGGCCTTTAGTAAGACTTATCATCCACAGACACATGGACAAACAGAGAGGGTTGATAGGATTCTTGAGGGAATCTTGAGGATGCACGCCATACATCAGTAGAGGAAGTGGGAAGATTATCTTCCACTGGTAGAGTTTGCATATAATAATAGCTATCATAAATCCTTGAAGATGAGTCCATTTGAGGCAATTTATGAGCGGAGTTGTAATACTCCTACCAGCTGAAGTGATCTAGTGAATAGGTTATTTATTAGACCAAATATATTAACAGAGATGGAACATGAAATGAAAGTTATTAAAAGGAGTTTAAAGGTAGCGTAGGACAAGCAGAAGAGTTATGCATATCCACACAGGGTAGTTAAGGAGTTTAAGGTTGGGTAGCATGTGTACTTGCACATCAAGCCCAAGAGGAGCTCCTCGAGGAATGGGTCATGTGCCAAGTTGGAACCTCCGGCATTTTGAAATCCTTGAGAAGATTAGACCAGTGGCCTACATAATTTCACTACCTTCGACAATGAAAGTACATGATGTTTTCCATGTTTCATTGCTTAAGAAGTATGTCCAATATTTTGATCATGTGATTGATTGGTTTGTATTCCAGGTGGAACCAAAGTGATCATTCCGTCCATAACCACAATGCATATTGTAGCAGAAGCGACTCATGCTCCAGAACAGAGAAATCGAGCAGGTTAAAGTGCAATGGAAGCACTTTGGACCCAATGAAGTTACATGGGAGATGGTTGATCAAATGCAAGGTTTATATCCTTCATTATTTGTTGGTTCAAGCAAATGAGTTTTTGGTATATTTATATGTATCTATATATGTATATATGGATGTTGTTGTAAATACCACAATGAGTTGTGTTATAAAGCTCCAATAATTGGTATGATTGTCATGTTTTTCATGTTATTCATGGTTTGCAATAGTTTTTCATTGTAAATACTGCATCGAGCTATGTTATAAATATCCATGGGAAGTATGTGTTTTTTTCATATGTTTTTTGGTCATAGGTGTCTTAGAACACCGAGGACTATTTTCCCCCAAGTGGGAGGGGTTTGTAACAACCCCTGGTTGATTTTCTATGTAAATAAAATAAGATGAAGGTCATGGGACATGTATTTCAAGCTTAATGTTGCGTAAAACATAATGATGGGTATCACTGGTGATTAATTTATGGCTATGGAAATTGGAAAAGGAAAATTGGAAATAATTGGCATTGTATTTATGAAAATAAAGGAAAATAGGATAAAAGGTGAAGAGACACATATTTGCATGAGAGGGAAATTGAAGGAAAATAAAGAAAATAGAGGCCTCAATGATAAAAAAAGGTTGTTGAGGATCAGTTCACAAAAAAATTTCGGTTCAGTTTAGGAGCTCTCATTTTCCTTCTTTCACCCTTTCCTACTCTTGCATACTTAGATTATTCTTGGAGCACTTTGGAATACATTGGATTTGGAGGACAAAGGCAAAGGAAAACAAGAAATTGCAAGGAAACAATTGGATCAGCAGCTACAACTAGATTTCTTTGCAGGTAACAGGTTGCATGTGTGATTTCTTTGCTAATTTCTAGATGCATGTGATTTTTTGGTTATGTGTTGTCATTGGCATGGAAATTGGCGTTGATTGACAATGGTTTTAGAATTTCCTTCCAATTTCCTAGATAACTATGGTGTTGCGGGTTTTTTTCACTTGATTGGTGTTCATGTTACGTGTGGTTGTGGGTCAAAACAAATGCTTTGGAATCCCTAGAACAACTTGGGTTGAATTACTAGTCCCTGGAGTTGGGTTGGATAAATGCTTTGGAGCCCTCGAAGGTTGTGGGTTGAATTACTAGTTCCTGGAGCCCTAGATAGCTTGGGTAGATATCGATATGTTTTGTGTTAGTGATGTCTAACCATGGAGGTGAAATCACTATGGTTTAGGGTTGAGGTGGTTTGGCCTTTAGAAGCCTTGGTTGGTTTTGTCTTGGTTTATTCCATGAGATCCCCCATTCATGCTTAAAATATGGTGTGGGGGTGATTGGCTAAAATAAATATTTGGTTCAACCCAATCTATGGTCAGGTGGTACATGGAAGTCCCTGAATTGCTTGGCATTTTAATATTTTAATATGAGACATTTTCCTATTGTGATCTATGAGCATTTTTAGTGATTATGTTGGTGATATTATGGTTGAGTTTCCATGGTTCCTATGTTGGTTATTTTTTGGTTTGGTTAAATGATGTGTACCATATATGGCTCTTGTCATGAATTGTTTAGTAATTGATTGGTTAATGAGTGTATGGACTAATAAGTGTTGTTGAAGTTATACGGAGAAGACATAGAACCCTTTTGGTGATTCTCAAATGAATCTCGGACAAATATAATCAGATATGCATTCATGACCTGTAGCTTCTATATTTTCCATGTGTTTGAAGAAATGTTTGTTATGGATTAGGCAGCCTAGGTCAATTTTCTGATTCAATATTAAATGTTAAGCTTTGTTATCATGTTAATTATGATTCTGGAAAGTCTTAAGCAATTCTAGGCAGTGGTCTAGAGGATGGCCTAGAAAGGTGGCACAAATCTCAGGACCACATGCTCAGAACTGAATATTTTAGGCCATAACTGCATGGAGGCAATCCTACGAGTGCATTTATAACCTCATTACTGCATGGAACCAATGTTAAGGGTGCAGTTATGAGTCTAGGTCAGTGAAACAAGGTTCCAACATGGGGTGTTTATTTAGCTTCTCGATGATCTGTAGTCTTTGTAGGATGAAAATTTGTGGTCATTTGTAGGCCCCACTTCCTTAACTGGAAATGGGAGGTCAGATCATGTCATAGTGACACTCGTCTCATGTTTACCCTGGCAGGCTTGTGAAATGGGTGTGGGAGGGGGATTACACTGAGGGATATATATATATATAATGCACAACAAGCATGTTTTGTGGCAATAGTGGGTTGTTGTGAGTGTTAAGCACTATAGTATTGAAAGTCTTTTTCTTTAGATTCAGGTTTTCCCATTCTTTAACATGTATTTCTTTGTTTTGCACACATGGTGGTTGATTGAATATATTGAATATAAAATATATAACCCAAAGCAACATCATTCCCAATGGAACGTTTTGCTAGCAAAACAATTGTAACTTTGAAATATGCATAATGGGGGGCTTATTTATATTTATAAGACAAATGATCTTTATGAGCTAGTTAAGCATTCTTATGATATAGGTAACCACTTTTAAGTAATGGGTGGGGCTTGGAGATCTAATGAAGCTATGGATAACCATGTATCAATCCATTTGGAAAGGTCATGCCTCTTTTAAATATGAAGTTTGGCAATGGTTATCACTTCATCGAAGGATTAGCCTTTAAGAATAAGTTGCATGAAGTGAGCATCACTAATTTAGCTTGTGCATTATGTGGTAAGGATGAGATATTTCCACATGCTTTTTGGAAATGTAAATGCACTAAAATTTCTTGGACGTGACTTCAAGTTGAATTTCATCTTCTTTTGGTAGTTCTTCTTTCATGGAAGGGGCTCCTCCGAGGGGACATTTGGATGGCTAGGGAAAAAGACAAATTATTTTAGCTTTCAATTTTTCTATAGAAACATTATTGTAAGGTTCTATTCAATGAGATTCCACATCCCTTTATTCTTGGGGATTTGTGGATTTTTAAGCAAGAGTTGGTTCCAATCCTACAAATTCACTTACATACATTATACATTCTATTATGATGTTGAGACACTCCTTGTGGGGGTTTTGGTTCATGTTATGGCATTTTTAGATTTTGTAAAGTCTTTCTTAGCATCCTTATTGTTTGGATGATGTAATCATCTCAACACTTGATGTACTTAATTGTTTATTATTTTAAGGAAAATATCTAAAGTATTTTCAAAATAAAAATTAATTTAATAATAGAAATATCAAACTCAATGAGTCAATAGAGAGATATGATCTCCAAAGTTTCCAAATTTTGATTTGTTTAGAAGAAATGTTTCTCCTAAAAAAATGGAAATATTTATAGAAGATTTGGAAGGAAAGTTAGACTTAGTAGCGAGGAAACCCTAAAGAAAGTATCCAAAAAGTTAAGATTTCTTTATAAAAAAACACACATATTGATGGGTTTAATTATTTATAGGAATATTTTTTGCACTTAGAGAAGTGAAGTGCATTTTATAATCCAATGTTGAAAAGATTGTAAAATATGTCCCATGTCCTCCCAAATATAAAATATAATATAAACTATGAATATAATAATAAATTTAATGTGGAATAAATTATATAGATTTAAAGAAAGCATCCAAAAAGTTAGAGATTTCTTTAAATAAATAAAAAATAAAAAACACATACTAACGGCTTTAAATTTTTATAGGAATATTTTTTGCATTTAGAGAAGTGAAGTGCATTTTACAATCCAATGTTGAAAAGATTTCTTTAAAAAAAAAACACATACTGATGGCTTTAAATTTTTATAGGAATATTTTTTGCACTTAGAGAAGTGAAGTGCATTTTACAATCCAATGTTGAAAAGATTGTAATATATGTCCCATGTCCTCCCAAATATAAAATATAATATAAACTATGAATAGAATAATAAATTTAATGTGGAATAAATTATATAGATTTAAAGAAAGCATCCAAAAAGTTAAAGATTTCTTTGAATAATAAAAGTAAAAAAACACATAATGATGGCTTTAAATTTTTATAGGAATATTTTTTGCTTTTAGAGAAGTGAAGTGCATTTTACAATCTAATGTTGAAAAGATTTCTTAAAAGAAAAGAAAAAAAACACATACTTGTGGCTTTAAATTTTTATAGGAATATTTTTGCACTTAGAGAAGTGAAGTGCATTTTACAATTCAATGTTGAAAAGATTGTAATATATGTCTCATGTCCTTCCAAATATAAAATATAATATAAACTATGAACATAATAATAAATTTAATATGGAATAAATTATATAGATTTAAAGAAAGCATCCAAAAAGTTAAAGATTTCTTTAAATAAAAAAAATAAAAATAAAAACACATAATGATGGCTTTAAATTTTTATCGGAATATTTTTTGCTTTTAGAGAAGTGAAGTGCATTTTACAATCTAATGTTGAAAAGATTTCTTAAAGAAAAGAAAAAAAACACATACTTATGGCTTTAAATTTTTATAGTAATATTTTTGCACTTAGAGAAGTGAAGTGCATTTTACAATTCAATGTTGAAAAGATTGTAGTATATGTCTCATGTCCTTCCAAATATAAAATATAATATAAACTATGAACATAATAATAAATTTAATATGGAATACATTATATAAATTTAAAGAAAGCATCCAAAAAATTAAAGATTTCTAAATTTTTATAGAAATATTTTTTGCTGTGCATTTTACAATCTAAAGTTGAAAAAATTTCTTAAAAAAAGAAAAAAAACACATACAAATATAACTTTAAATTTTTATAAAAATATTTTTTGCATTTAGAAAAATGAAGTGTAATATTATTTGAACATCCTACAGACCACAATGTTTTCCAGGCCATCCATAAAATAGCCTGGAAATGGAATGGGACGGAAAATGTCATTTTCCACCCATGTTCCACTTTCTGAGTGCCGAAAACGACTTCTCTGAAATCCTCTGTTATTTCCCACAGGACAAAAAAAAAAAATGAAAATAAAAACAGAATACAAAAAATTTAATAAAAACAAAAACACCAAATGTATTACGACCATTTCCAATTCAAAAATAAACTCCCTGTTGTAGCCATCCATTTTGATTTTCATAAACTCGTTGTGAGTCTGACTCGTGAGCATGTTGAAGATAATGCAAGCTCCATTGAGAAGAGATTGACGCTGTCAAGGAGGAAAATCACCCCTCATTTGGTACTTGCTGTGTGAAGCGTTGTTGTTTGAAACTCCCACAGACCGCATATGAATCTAGTCTCTGTGGATATGGAGAGAAATTCTCTGAAGAGCATAAATTCAAAAGCAACAGGCCATTTTCATTTGAGCATTAGATGTGGAGCTTGGAGACCATGATCACTGATTTCCACCAACAATTGGAAATTTGGCAACATTTGGGCATCTGAAAAGAGGTATTTTATTTTATGTGAGTTTACTTTGTATTTTCAGTGTTCTTTGAATCTATTTTGATTATTTTACCATTGCAATGGCTGAAAGTTCATCAATTTTACAAAACTAGAATACCCATTTCCAAAACGAAACCCCATAGTGCACCCACACGATTTTCAAGGAAGCCAAACTATGGGCAGCGTTCAAATGCACTCAATCATATAATGGAGCAAACTTGTTGAAGGGTTCGGTTTTTCCCTTCCGGTGAGAACCAAAAATCGAGGAGTGTAACAAGAGTTAGGTGACATTTAATTAAAATGGGAAAAAGAAAAAGAAAAAGTGAACTACATGTGAGCACGTCCCTCAAACTAAAAAAAGCGGCTTTAGAAAAACAGTTGCTTCATCTTGGAAACAGAAAGTTCCACTCAACACAACTACAATTCCCACTGGATGAACAATTGGTTGTCCACAAACTTGTTCTTGAAGTCATGTATATGTTTCTCCACTTGACAACCTATGGGACGCAAGAGGGAGGGGAAACCTTGATGCATCTATTGAGAGGTTTTTTTAATGGCAAAGCATTTAATATTTTACGCTTTTTTATAGGAAGGAGATGGTGAGAGATCCAGTGAATACTTCTCTTTAAATATTGAGAACCTCTTAGTTATGGAGAAATGAGGAAACACTGTTGTGTGAAGAGAGTGTTTGCATTTGTAATACCCCTAATTGATTTATTGGTTGGACTAGATAATAATAAAATAATAATAGTAATAAATAGATAAATAAATGGAATTAGCCCATAGTTTTTGGTTTTTTGATCCAGGTATTTGCTCAGGGTTTCTTCCAAGCAGCTAAGCCATAAAAGGAAGAGGATGATCAAGAGAAATTCATGGAATTTGGTTTTTTCTTCACTGATATTTTGAGAGGTCGAGCAAATTTTCAAGTGAGGATTTTTAGGTAAGATACTCGGCTTCTCTTCGGTGGGATTCGATCTCACTCTAGTAGGAAAACATAACTTCGATGGTTTCTCCAATCACCCTAGCTGGTTCATTCATTTTAAATTATGGAATGGTTGTGCATCTTTTTCTTTCTGTTGGATCGCGAATACAAATCTGAGATATTCTTGCAAGGTCCTTGGAACACATTGAACGAGAAGAAGGGATACCATTAGCAGCTAAGGATCAGAACACCAGACAGAAGCGTTGAAGGAAGGTATTAAAACAAGGTCCTTGTTGCATTACTCGCAGTGATCCTTTCACACAGGTCAACCCATCCTCGTTGGTCTATGATTATCCATTGAAGGTCGCAAATCGCACTCACACTGGTCACAATCTCTATCATGACAGCCCGAGCACAAAGGAGGGACGAAACAACAATTTCGTGAGACTGGGGGAAATGCCAAGGTAACCGAGTAACGGTGTGTGCTGAAGCATTTTTTCGAGTGAGACGCAATCATTGCACCAGAAGGGAACCCTGATGATCTGTCTATATCTTCTGCGCAAGACGAGAGGGTGTCATACCATGTGATACCACGATACCACTGCATCGTGCTGCTCCAGCGTTCAGTCCACAATAGAAGGAGCGTTGTCTCTCTAAGCGCAAAAGTAACCTCGGTTGAAGGAGCACAGGCCCAACCCTGCTACATGGTTTAATTTTGTCGATACATTCAGCCACTATGTCAATGTTGAGCCTAGGGTCATAAGCGAAGTCTGTGGTATAGTTACCCATCTTTGGCGATGATCAAGATGCTTGTAATGTGTAGGAAAATACATTCATAAAAATTAATTTCATATGGGGTTTGTTTATTGACTATTGGCATTTATTCATTCACAATGGAGTTTAAATTCATATTTTATCATAAGAGTTATTTTTATATAAAGTTTGTTACATTGGCATTGCCATTTTATTAAGTTTCTTACAGTAGGGATATCATTTCTTTTTAAAAGCATATTACAGTGGTTTCAAAGCGACAATCTTGCCTAGCTATGGGATCTCAAGAAAACAAAAGGGGATTACCATCAATTGGAAAGGGAAAAGGGCTAGAAGTCAAAGGAAAAATGAAGAGATCTTACAAATTCTCTGGTCTTGAAGATTGCAGATCCTGACAAAGAGTTTGTGGTATGTGTAGATGTTTGCAAGAGAGGACTTGGTGGAGTCCTGATGAAGGAAGGACATGTGGTATGCTATGATTAAAGGAAGTTGAATGAGCACAAATAGAACTATGTGACTTGTGATCTTGAGTTGGCAGTTATCATTCATGCCTTGAAGATGTAGAGAAATTATCTTCTTGGCAAGAGGTTTGTCTTGATGAGTGATCACAGTGGGCTAAGGTACTTGTTTGACCAACCTAATCTGAATATTAGGCAAGCTAAATGGTTAGCTACTCTCAGTGAGTTTGATTTGGAGATCAGGTACATCAAGGGAAAGAAGAATAGGGTTGTAGATGCTCTTAGTAGAAGAGTGTAGGTGAATCACATTGCAACAGTGAGTTCTTATGGGACAAATTTACAGGAGCAGTTCTTATGGGACAAATTTACAGGAGTGGATCTTGCAGGAAGGACATCAAGATGGCAGGTATCAGTTGTTAAGGCACATGTTACAGCAACAGAGTGAAGGTGATAGGGATGAGGAGTATCACCTCACGTTATATGGCTTGGTCAGATCCAGGAACAAGATTTATGTACCATATTTTAGTGAGCTCAAGAAGTCCATCTTGAGTAAGTTTGATGTCAAGTTGTATTCAGGTCACCCGAGATATCAGAAGACATTGAAAACAATTAAAAGGTTTGGCCAAACTTGAAGAAATAGGTGGTTTAGTTTGTTGCGAGATTTTTGGATTGTCAACAGGTAAAAGCATGGTGTAAGCATCCAGGTACTTTCTTGCAACCGATTTTGATTCCAGAGTGGAAACGGGAGGTCATTTCCATGAACTTCATTACACGTTTGTCGAGGACATTGAGACAACATGATTCCATCATGGTTGTGGTTGACATTTTAATTAATGTAGCTCACCTCATTACAGTGAAGTCAACAAATTCAGTTAGTGATGTAGCTCAGATTTTCATTAGGGAGAGTGAGATTGCATGATGTTCTTAATAACTTTGTATATGTTAGAAATTTTAAGTTCACTTCCAAGTTTTTGAAGGCGTTGTTTGCATATTTGGGGACAGATTTGGCCTTTAGTACAACTTATCATTCACAGACAGATGGACAAACAGAGAGGGTTGACAGGATTCTTGAGGAAATGTTGAGGATGTATGTCATACATCAACAGAGGAAGTGGGAAGATTATCTTCCACTGGTAGAGTTTGCATATAATAATAGCTATCGAAAATCCTTGAAGATGAGTCCATTTGAGGCATTTTATGGGCGGAGTTGTAATACTCCTATCAACTAGAGTGATCTAGTGAATAGGTTATTTATTGGACCAAATATGTTGACAGAGATGGAACAGGAATTGCAAGTTATTAAAATTATTTTAAAGGCAACATAGGACAAGAAGAAGTGTTATGCATATCCATACAGGGTATTTAAGGAGTTTAAGGTTGGGTAGCATCTGTACTTTCACATCAAGCCCAAGAGGAGCTCTTTGAGGATTGGGTCATGTGCCAAGTTGGAACCTCGATATTGCGGGCCTTTTGAAACCCTTGAGAGGATTGGACTAGTGGCCTACAAAACTTCACTGCCTCCGACAATGAAAGTACATGATGTTTTCCATGCTTATTTGCTTAAGAAGTATGTCCAAGATTTTGATCATGTGATTGACTGTTTTGTATTCCAAGTGGAACCAAAGGGATCATTCCAGCCATAACCACAATGCATATTGCAACAGAAACAACTCGTGCTCCAGAACAGAGCAATCAAGCAGGTTAAAGTGCAATGGAAGCACTTTGGACCCAACGAAGTTACATGGGAGATGGTCGATCAAATGCAGGCTTTATATCCTTCATTATTTGTTGATTCAAGAAAATGAGCTTTTGGTATATTTATATGTATCTTTATATGTATATATGGATGTTGTAAATACCACAATGAGTTGTGTTATAAAGTTCCAATAATTGGTATGATTGTCATGTTTGTCATGTTGGTCATGGTTTGCAGTAGTTTTACATTGTAAATATTGCGTCGAGTTATGTTATAAATATCCATGGGCAATATGTGTTGTTTTCAGCTGTTTTTTGGTCATACGTGTCACAGAACACCGAGGACTATTTTCCGCCAAGTGGGAGGGGTTTGTAACAACCCCTAGTTGATTTTCTATGTAAATAAAATAAGACCACGGTCATGGGACACGTATTTCAAGCTTAATGTTGCGTAAAACATAGTGATGGGTATCACTGGTGATTAATTTATGGCTATGGAAATTGGCAAAAGAAAAGTGGCAATAATTGGCCTTGTATTTATGAAAATTAAATAAAATAGGAGAAAAGGTGAAGAGACACATATTTGCATGAGAGGGAAATTGAAGGAAAATGAAGAAAATAGAGGCCTCAATGATAAAAAAAAGTTTGTTGAGGATCAGTTCACAAAATTTTGTCGGTTCAATTTAGGAGTTCTCATTTTCCTTCTCTCATTCTTTCTTACTCTTGCACACTTAGATTATTCTTAGAGAACTTTGGAATACATTTGATTTGGAGGAAGAAGGCAAAGGAAAGCAAGAAAGGGCAAGGGAACAGTTGTATCAGCAGCTACAACTGGATTGCTTTGCAGGTAACAGGTTGCATGTGTGATTTCTTTGCTAATTTCCATATGCATGTGATTTTTTGGTTATGTGTTGTCATTGGCATGGACATTTGCCTTGATTGACAGTGGTTTTAGCCTTGCCTTGCAATTTCTTGGATAATTATGGTGTTGTGGTTTTTTTTTTTTTTTTTTTTTTACTGATTGGTGTTCATGTTTCTTATGGTTGTGGGTTGGAACAAATGCTTTGGAATCCCTGGAACAACTTGGGTTGAATTACTAGTCCCTATAGTCAGGTTGGACAAACGCTTTGGAGCCCTGGAAGGTTGTGGGTTGAGTTACTAGTTCCTAGAGCCCTAGATAGCTTGGGTAGATATTGATATGTTTGGTGTTAGTGATGTCTGACCATAGAGGTGGAATCATTGTGGTTTAAGTTTGAGGTGGTTTGGCCTTTAGAATCCCTGGTTGGTTTTGTCTTGGTTTATTCTATGATATCCCACATTCATGCTTGGAATATGGTGCGGGGGTGATTGACTAAAAGAAATATTTGGCTCAATCCAATCTATGGTCGGGTGGTACGTGGAAGCCCCTAAATTGGTTGCCATTTTAATATTTTAATATGAGACATTTTCCTATTGTGATCTATGAGCATTTTTAGTGATTATGTTGGTGATATTATGGTTGAGTTTCCATGGTTCCTATGTTGGTTATTTTTTGGTTATATGTTGGTTATATGACGTGTACCATATATGGCTCTTGTCATGAATTGTTTAGTAATTGATTAGTTAATGAATGTATGGACTAATAAGTGTTGTTGAAGCTATGTGGAGGGGACATAGAACCTTCTTGGTGATTCTCAGATGAATCTCAGACTAATATGATCATATATGCATTCATGACCTGTAGCTTATATGTTTTCCATGTGTTTGACAAAATGTTTGTTATGGATTAGGTAGTCTAGGTCAATTTTTGATTCAAGATTAAATGTTTAGCTTTGTTATCATGTTAATTATGATTTTGGAAAGTCTAAAGCAATTCTAAGCAGTGGTTTGGAAGATGGCCTGAAAAGGTGGCACAAATCTTAGGACCGCATGCTCATAACTGAAGAGTTTAGGCCATAACTGCATGGAAGCAATCCTGTGAGTGCAGTTATAGCCTCCTTACTGCATGGAACTAATGTCAAGGGTGCAGTTCTGAGTTTAGGTCAGTGAAACAAGGTTCCAACATGGGGTGTTTCTTCAGTTTCTAGATGATTTGTAGTCTCTATAGGATGTCAATTTGTGGTCAGTTGTAGGCCCCACTTCCTTAACTAGAAATGGGAGGTCAGGTCATGTCATAGTGACACTCGTCTCATGTTTACCTTGACAGGCTTGTGAAATGGGTAAATTTTGGAGGGGGGTTACATTAAGGGATATATATATATATATATTGCACAAAAAGCATGTATTGTGTCGATAGTGAGTTGTTGTGAGTGTTAAGCACTATGGTATTGAAAGTCATTTTCTTCAAATTTAGTTTTTCCCATTATTTAACATATATTTCTTTGTTTTGCACACATAATGGTTGATTGAATATATTGAGTATAAAATATATAACCCAAAGCAACATCATTCCCAATGGAAGGTTTTGCTATCAAAACAATTGTAAGTTTGAAATATGCATAGGCTTATTTATATTTATAAGACAAAGGATCTTTATGAGCTAGTTAAGCATTCTTATGATATAGGTAACCACTTTAAGTAAAAGGTGGGGCTTGGAGATCTAGTGAAGCTATGGATAAGCATGTATCAATCCATTTGGAAAGGTCATGCCTCTTTTAAATATGAAGTTTGGCAATGGTTATCACTTCATCAAAGGATTAGCCTTTAAGAATAAGTTGCATGAAGTGGGCATCACTAATTTAGCTTGTGCATTATGTGGTAAGGATGAGATATTTCCACATGCTTTTTGGAAATGTCAATGCTCTAAAATTTCTTGGACATGAATTCAAGTTGAATTTCATCTTCTTTTGGTAGTTCTTCTTTCATGGAAGGGGCCCCTCCGAGGGGACGCTTGGATGGCTAGGGAAAAAGACAAATTATTTTAGCTTTCAATTTTTCTATAGAAACATTATAGTAAGGTTCTATTCAATGAGATTCCACATCCCTTTATTCTTGGGGATTTTTGGAGTTTTAAGAAAGAGTTGGTTCCAATCCTACAAATTCACTTACATATATTATCCATTCTATGATGTTGAGACGTTCCTTGTGGGGGTTTTGGTTCATGTTATGGCATTTTTAGATTTTGTAAAGTCTTTCTTAGCACCCCTATTGTTTGGATGATGTAATCATCTCAACACTTGATGTACTTAATTGTTTATTATTTTAAGGAAAATATCTAAAGATCTCCAAAGTTTCCAAATTTTGATTTGTTTAGAAGATTTGGAAGGAAAGTTAGACTTAGAAGCCGCGCAACCTTATAGAGGCAATAGATTTAAGGAAAGTATCCAAAAAGTAAAGATTTCTTTAAAAAAAACACACACGCATATTGATGGCTTTAATTTTTTATAGGAATAGTTTTTGCACTTAGAGAAGTGAAGTGCATTTTACAATCCAATGTTGAAAAGATTGTAATATATGTCTCATGTCCTCCCAAATATAAAATATAATATAAACTATAGATATAATAATAAATTTAATGTGGAATAAATTATATAGATTTAAAGAAAGCATAAAAAAAGTTGAAGATTTCTTAAAAAAAACACGCACATACTCATGGCTTTAAATTTTTATAGGAATATTTTTTGCATTTAGAGAAGTGAAATGCATTTTACAATCCAATGTTGAGAAGATTTCTTAAAAAAAAAAAAAAAAAAAAGCACATATTCTGATGGTTTTACATTTTGATAGGAATATTAAAAAAAACACATACTGATGGTTTTAAATTTTTATTTTTTGCACTTACAGAAGTGAAGTGCATTTTACAATAAGATTGTAATATATGTCCCATATCCTCCCAGATATAAAATACAATATAAATTATAAATTTAATAATAAATTTAATGTTGAATAAATTATATATATAGAATAAGAATATTAGACAATTCTCCAATAATATCAGTAATCTACCTAAATATAAAATATAATATAAACTATAAATATAATAATAAAATAAAATATATTTTTTTCTAATTTAAAATTATGATAAATTTATATCAATCTCACTCAAATTAACTATTTCAATTTAAATTAAAATGAATTTAAACCAATCTCATTAAAGTATAACTATTTCAATGCAATAGTTTACCAATTAACAATTTCAAGAGTTAAGTGGGTTTCAGGCTTTAGATTGTATTGTATCACGGGTTGGCTGTGTCATAGCTTATTGGCTTTTGAATCAGATGAATATTTTTTTTCCACTTCAAGGAATAGAATATTGTGCAACTGACGACTTTAATGAAAGGAAGCAATTTCGAATAATATAGCGTTGAATTGGATACACAATAACCTGAACATTTCAAAAACGAAAATTCCCATGCATCTTTACAAACGCACTCATGCGATTATCCTACTTTTAACAGTAACAGCACACACATAGAAAATCGGAAGTATATCAACACTATATATATGCGTGGAAAAGAAAGTTATATAATTATTAAAAGTTTAGGATTTGGGAATACTCTAATAAACGAGGTTGAAGGGTGGGTGGATATATGGAGGGTAATGAGTTTAATTTTATACAAAATCTATATACAGTAGATGAAATGGAGTTGAGGGAGAATATTTTTAATCCTAAAAATATTCAGGGAGTTTTTATTTTATTAGGAGGTAGATGGTTGATGAGATTTAGATAGTATGAGAAGGTGGAGAATATGAATCAATATACTTTTAATCGTATTTATATTTTCTACTGGCTAACTATATGTTTGGGAAAGATAAGGAGCAAGGTGGATTGAGTTGGATATACACTATCCATTTTGTAATTCTAAATTTTAAGTATTTTTTATCTACGTGGTTAAAAGTTAATCTTTGTTATTTATAATAGAATTTGGTTAAATTAGTCTGAGAGAGAGAGAGAGATTTAATGCACAATAAGCATGCTTTATGTTAATAGTGAGTTGTTGTGAGCACTATAGCATGGAAAGTCATTTTCTTCGGATTCAATTTTTCTCATTCTTTAACATGTATTTCTTTGTTTTGCACACATGATGGTTGATTGAATATATTGAATATAAAATGTATAGCCCAAAGCAACATTTTTCCTAATGGAAGGTTTTTCTAGCAAAATTATAAGTTTGAAATATGCTAATGAGATAGGCTATTTATATTTATAAGACAAAGGATCTTTGTGAGCTAGTTAGACATTCCTATGATATAGGCAACCACTTTTAAGTAAAAGGTGGGGCTTGGAGATCTAATGAAGTGATGACTAAGCATGTATCAATCGATTTGGAAAGGCCATGCCTCTTTTAAATATTAAGTTTGGTAGTGGTTCACTTCATTCAGGATTAGCTTTTAAGAGTAAGTTGCATGAAGGGGCATTACTAATTTAGCTTGTGTATTACTTGGTAAGGATGAGATATTTCCACATGCTTTTTGGAAATGTCAATGCACTAAAGTTTCTTGGACATGACTTCAAGTTGAATTTCATCTTCTTTTGGTAGTTCTTCTTCCATCCAAGGCGCCCCTCCCAGGGGACATTTGGATGGCTAGAGAAAAAACAAACTATTTTAGTTTTCAATTTATTCGTTTTCAATTATATTTCTATAGAAACATTATTGTAAGGTTATATTCAATGAGATTCTGCATCCCTTTATTCTTGGAGATCTGTGGAGTTTTAAGCAAGAGTTGGTTCCAATCCTACAAATCCACTTACTTTCATTATGCATTCTATTATAATGTTGAGACGTTCTTTGTGGGGATTTTGGTTCATGTTATGACATTTTTAGATTTTGTAAAGTCTTTTTTAGCACCCCTATTGTTTGGATGATGCAATCACCTCAACACTTGATGTACTTAATTGTTTATTATTTTAAGAAAAATACCCAAAGTATTTAAATAATAATAATAATAATAATAATAATAATTTTATTATAGAAAAATTGAAGTCAACGAGTCAATAGAGTGATATGATCTCCAAAGTTTACAAATTTTGATTTGTTTAGAAGAAATGTTTCTCCTAAATATTTGAAAATATTTATAGAAGATTTGGAAGGAAAGTTAGACTTAGTAGTCACGCAAAGGCAACCTTATAGAGGCAATAGATTTAAAGAAAGTATTCAAAAAGTTTGATTTCTTTATTATTTTAAAAAAAAATCGCACATATTGATAGCTTTAAATTTTTATAGGAATATTTTTTGCACCTAGAGAAGTGAAGTGCATTTAAAAAAAAACACATATTAATAGCTTTAATTTTTTATAGGAATAATTTTTGCACCTAGAGAAGTGAAGTGCATTTAAAAAAAACACATATTAATAGCTTTAATTTTTTATAGGAATATTTTTTGCACCTAGAGAAGTGAAGTGCATTTAAAAAAACACATACTAATAGCTTTAAATTTTTATATGAATACTTTTTTCCCTAAAGAAATAATGAAGTGCATTTTACAATCCAGTGTTGAAAAGATTATAATATATATCTATGTCTTTCCAAATATAAAATATAATATAAAGTATATAATAATAAATTTAGTTATATATATATATATATATATATATATATATATAACAATTCTCCAATAATATCAATAATGATTTGTATAAATATAAGCTCATTTTAGACTCAAATCATTTAAGCATAAAATATTGTTTTTCTCTTTAAATATTTTATAAATTTAAAATTACGAGGAATTTATCTCAATCTCACTCAAGTTAACTATTTCAATTTGGGCTTCAGGCTTAATCTGAAATTAAAATGGGTTTATCCCAATCTCATTAAAGTTATAATTATTTCAATGCAATAATTTACCAATTAACAATTTCAAGAGTTAAGTGGGTTTCAAGCTTTAGATTGTATCACCAGTTGGCTATGTGTCATAGATTATTTATTAGTTTTTGAATTAGATGAAAATTTTACTGAAATTTAAAGATTGTAATTCAAATTTTCAAAAATCTTTGTCAAATATTTTTTATAATCTTATCTAAATTTCTTGACAATTCTTTAGATTTTTTTTTAGAGTACGGCTTTTTATTTTCCTCTCCGAAGAATATAATATTCTGCAACTGATGACTTTAATGAAAGGAAGCAATTTCGAATAATACAGTGTTGAATTGGATACACAATAACCTGAACATTTCAAAAACGAAAATTCCCCTGCATCTTTACATCTCGTTTGTACGCAACAAAACACTCGTGCAAAGCAATGGGAAAATACAGTGACGAAGCAATAAGGACTAGACAACTGTAACACCCAATAAACCAATAAGAAGCAGCCAACCTAAGATGCCCATCTAAGTCTCCGGCTTACAATCAGAAAACAGAAAGTTATATATAATTTGGCCAGAAGCCTTCAAGGTAGCACAGCAGTCAATAATATTTAGTCATACAGGATTTACACCAATGCTAAAAGACCTAAAAGACCTAAAAGACTTTGCAGTGCTATAATTTCAGAAATGAATTTTGTAATTCTCCTGCTGGTAGGGACGTTTGCTCCAAGCCATTGTAATATTGAGGATTCTCATGGTATTGGGCATATATATTTTCAGGTACAAAAACAGGTTCGGCATTTGATGGCCCATCCCGTGGTTGTGTCATATTAATACCCCGATTCTGATGCATCCAAGCAGCTGAGTTCTTGACGGAAGATGATGCCAAAGGTAATGGCGACCAAAGACAGCACTAACCCTCCAGCAAAGACACCCATCTTGACAGAGCAATCGCTGGAAAAATAGCTTTCTTCATTGTGTTTGTCCTTGAGAGTAACTCCAGACGAAAGTAGGCAAAATGAAATTATAAAAGTAATCATGTATGAAGATGTATGAGCACAGTTATAAAACCCTACCTCAAACAAAACTTGTGATTAGAAAGATAAGAAATTACCAAGGGCATAAAGGACTACAGTAACATCGATTAGAAAGATAAGAAATTACCAAGGGCACAAAGGACTACAGTAACATCGATTGATCAATCCACCAGCTTAACAAGATAATGCAATTACTGTTTGGGCATGCCCAAGGACTTGAAATACCTTGAAAGTTTACAATTATTAGCAACATTCTAATCTCAGAGTTCAGGTTTCTGTGATTCATAATTCTTTGATTTAGTTCTTCCATATTCATCACATACAACACTTTCAGGTTGATATTTCGATAATGATGAACCATCATGGTTGGTAGTTCAGGTTTCTGTGATTCATAATGCTTTGATGTAGTTCTTCCAGATTCATCACATACAACAATGTTAAGTTGATGTTTCGATAATGATGAATCACAATGTCCAGTTAAAAATATAGAACCAAAATTGCTCTGTGATGGACTACATCAAAACATTCTAATCATTATGCCAAAATCCTCTAGAGATATATAACTCAATGCTGAATATATCAAAACATTCTAATCATTATGCCAACAACATCTAGGGAGATATACCTCAATGCTGACTATATACAAACGCACTTCATAAAGAACATATGATATAATGAGAGCTCAGTTTGAATTTGCAAGAAACAATACAAATTAAGTGTATATAAATACTGAACGCCCTGCATTAAGAAAGCAGACATTAAAACCAAAATTTCAATCTAGCGCACAGCAAAGTATAGAATTTAGACAAATAAAATAGTTTCTCAGCAACTAATCCGTAGACCTTAGATTTACCAGCTTCACCATCATGTTATGAATTGAATCCCACTGAATGGAAGGTGTTTAACATTACAACACGCTCTAGTGTGTTTTTCTTGAGCACATAGTGTATTCTCTTGGGCAAGAATGCTTGTGCACATCATAAACTTTGTCATTTACTATTAGCAACTCAGTTTTTATTCCCACTGATCAATGGAGAACTGAGATTTCCTTAAAAAGTGATTCATTTCATCACATTTGTTGCTGGAACCTTGGTTGTGGTTGTCACTGATTCTTGATGTATGTAGTAGACCCAGTTCTAAACTTGGAACAATACAAAAATTCTTGGCAGATAAACCAACTTCAGCACATAGTTGTATTCTCTTGGTCAAGAATGGCTTGTGCACATCATAAACTTTGTCACTTACTATTAGCACTTCAGTTTTTATATTCAGTGATCATTGGAGAACTGAGAATTCCTTTAAAGTCATTCATTTCATCACATCTGGTGCTGGAACCTGGGTTGTGATTGTCACTTATATTGATGTATGTAGTACACCCAGTTCTAAAATTAGAACAATACAAAAATTCTGCTTGGCAGATAAACCTTAAAATTACAACACGCAGAGGCAGAGTCAAAGAATCAAGATATATAGATTAATGACAATTTTCAGTGCATTTTATTAGCAGGATGCTGTTACCAGGATTGTGTTAAGACTCGGTTAAGCTAGGACACCCTAAAAAATAATGTAACCCTCATTAATTATCACTTTCAACTCCTCTCCATAAAGTTTGGATCTGAAATATAATAAAAACTAAAACCCACACAAACTAACTGATATAAACCTCATAAATATATTAGTACTTATAACATGATATACATATCAATAGACTATCCACTAATTAGTAATCCTACTAATTTTACATTAGTGAAAATGTGGCCCAGATTTGTGGCCATATTTCAAAGAAGACAATTGACATTGTCAAAAAGATGGATTTTCTCACAAAGAGATTTCTTAAGTAGTCCTTAGAGGGTAAGGCATTTGACCAACACAATGTCGGACAAGACAGTGCAGGTTGCCAAATTTCATCGTTGTTTTTTGAAAATTGTATAGGTAACATACTACCAGACCACAATGATATGCGTCTCTGATACCATAAATGGAACAGGAGCCAACGATTCCATCATAAAATGACCTGGAAATGGAATGTGACGGAAAATGTCATTTTCCACCCCAGGTTCCCATTTTATTTGGGGCCGAAAAGGACTTCTCAAGAAATGTTAAACGATTTCTCTAAAACCTTATGTTGTTTCCCACAAGGAAAAAAAATGAAAATAAAAGCTGAGTACAAAAAAATTAATTAAAACACAACACTAAATCCATTTTTGTTTTCCATAAATTCATTGTGAGTCTGACTCGTGAGCATGTTAAAGATAATGCAATCTCCATTGAGAAGACGTCAAGGAGGAAAAGCATCCCTCATTTGGTACTTGCTGTGTGAAGCGTTGTTGTTTGAAACTCCCGTGGACCGTATACGATTCTAGCCTCTGTGGGTGTGGAGAGAAATCCCCTGCAAGAGCATTGTTCCAAAAGCCACAGGCCATTTTCATTTGAGCACTAGATGTGGAGCTTGGAGACCATGATCACTGATTAACACCAACAATTGGACATTTGGCAACATTTGGGCATCTGAGAAGACGTATTTTATTGTATGTGGGTTTATTTTGTATTTTCAGAGTTCTTTGAATCTATTTTGATTCTTTTACCATTGTAATGGCCGAAATTCATCTCATTTACACAATTAGAAATACCCATTTCCAAAATGAAAACCCGCAGTGCACCCCACAAGAAACCAAAACATCTATGTTGCACGAGTTTCTGGTACGTGGGTACTTTTGGTACGGGGAAACGAGTATCCGGTACGGCTAGAAGCTTTGCTCAAATTTATAGGAAACTTTAAATTGGGAGTGGCAATAATATAATATATTAAAAATAAAAATAAAATAATTTAAAGGTGCAAATTAAATTCCACCATGCATATTCCATCTTGCATTGAAATATGTAAAAGATTGGACATTGAAACACCGCTAGAAAAAATCAAAGTATCAATCCATCAACAACTTGCCAATGAAATTCCTTGCCAGTGAAGAAACATGTGGAACTCCTAAACAAAAAAAAAAGGTTATTATTACTTGATTATTATGTGATTTCATGTAACACTATATTATATTCAATTTTGAAATTCAAGTTTGGAAATTTATAGAATGAAACTGATTAACACACTACTCTTTCTCTTTCTGGCCATCATTGTAATTTGTTGAATCTTATCATTAAAGCTTCAAGATAGGCTTCAAGAAAGTAGAGTTATTTGCAATTGTTGAACTTCAAGATTTGCAACAGAAGTTGCCAAGGAATGACTAGCAACTGTATATATTTTGTTGAAATCTTTGGTAGATCTCCACATCTTTGTTGCTTTACAGAGCCCATGCAGTCCAATCCCCTGACCTATCATGTATTAGTTATGAAATAAACAATTGGTACCCCCTCTGCTCAAAATAGGTACCCAAAAGTTGAAAATCTGCTTAGAATAGGCACTCGAAAGGTGAAAATCTGCTCAAAATAAGTACCCGAAACGTCAAAATTTGTAGTAGTGAAGCTCCCAAAAAGCTCCAAAGTACCCTTTGAAGCTCCCAACAATTTTGGAAAGTTTCCTACAAGCTCCCAAGCTCCCAGGAGCGGGGGAGCGTGGGGTACGTGCTCTCCAATGGCTGGGAGCGGTACCCGTGTTACTATGCAAAACATAGAATAGAAGGAAGCCAAAAGGGGTTTTGAATCCCATCTATGGGCAGTGTTCAAATGCACTCAATCATATAGTGGAGGAACAAGCAGTACAAGTTGTTGAAGGGTTTGGTTTTTCGGAGTGTAAGAACCAGAAATTGAGGAGTGTACCAAGAGTTAAAGTGGCATTTAATTAAAAAGGTGTAACATACATGACTATATAAAAAATATATATTTACCATACTACTTTCTCTTTACTTACTTATCACCTTAAGTCACATGCCTTTATAAATGACATTAGATTTAAATAGCTATTATAAACTATAGAAGTACTTGGTAATACGACTGATGCATTTTATTGGATTCGCGTTGGATATCTCCAAAAGGTGTTAACCCATACTTTCCAGCTGGCTCTTCTTTTTTGGAGGCTACAACAACCACCATCATCTCGTATTTAAGAGTAACGGTATTTAGCTTTTATAGCAATCTAATCTCTAGCCTTTCGTTCAAATCTTCCGCACGACAATTCCATTTGCCGTAAGGGTGAAATTAATACTTAATACTTGAAATCTTAATCTTCGGTTGGCTTGTAATTATGGCGGACAGATGGTAATGTGTTCACCGTAGATCTTAATCCCTAGTATCCAACGGTGGAAATACCTTTAGGGTTTTGGGGTATTGTCTTACCCCCGCTAACCGTTTTTTTTCATTGTTCTCCAACAACTCTGTCACTACGCTATGCAAATGGTTCTTCGTCCTTGCAATCATCCTTACAGGGTTCCCATCTAAGCAATGCAGTTCTGTCAGGGTCCTTCTTTCCTCAGTTGTAGCTCCACACGACTTTTCTTCCTGAAGGAGTACACTGCCTCTGCGCCATTTCATCGTTATGCAACATATTTCTTTTGACATCTCGACAATTTGTTTTCGCGGAAATTTCTTAGGTAAAACTAGTTTTCTTTTGGTATTTTTTAAAGTTTTACTTACCATGAATCTTTGCTGCTAGCTATTCTCATGGCGAAGCTCTCTCGGCTTTCTCGTCTAAGAAAGTTTCCTTGGCTCCAGGCAAGTACAACAGAAACTAAGGTAAACCCTTCCTTCATGTTAATATCTTCATGCATAGTTACTGAGGCTTGTTTTCTTTTCGAAATTTTATTGATTATCACTCAACACACTTTATGTGTAGTTTGCGGTGCTATGAACCCGACGCTCCCTCACAGGTAATTTCATAGCAACCCTTCGTGCTTGTATATTTACATACGAATATTTACTGATAATCATTCTAGGGTTCCTTTCTTTTTGTTTACATTTGCTACGAGGTTAATCTTGGCCCGACCCTCCTTGCAGGTATCATGTTCATGACTAGACTTCTGTAATAAACGAAGGTTCTGGGCGAAATTGAGTTTTTCCAACCTCGGCTTAATGCTTTCCCTCTCATTCCACAGGTACCCTTTTTTTGTGGTTGGAGGTCGAAAATCAACTCTTGGTTTGATTCTTCTAAATTTATTCTAAAATTTCTTGGATTTCTATTAATTGTAAATTTCGGAAATCATGCCATGCTGAGGATGCATGTCGACATACATTATTAATCTCTATTGTATAAAAAATTTGGCCTAAAATTTTCTGTAATTGAAAGTATTTGAGACGTGCCTATGTATTTGATTAACACAGAGACTCTTTTATGTTGTATCATAGTAATAAAAATTACATAGTTTGTCAATGTGTAAATCCTTCAGGTTTTCGTTCTTTTTCCACAAAGGTTGTACTAATATTTTCTTTAATAGTAAATCAGCAGTTTTGGTTATTTACTGCACTCTATGGTAGTAATAGTCCTGTCTCTGAACTTCTCGGTTTTTATGTCCAAGAATATGTTACTTGCATTCACAGGGTGTTGGTTTCCCAATTGCATGTTGAAATATTTCTGTTATATATTTTCTGAACATTATAGTGTTACGAATATAAGGATAAGGAAAACGAGAATAGGACATTTTACCAGTGTTTTCCCTATTCTTGTTTTCCTAGAATACAATTACTGCAATCAGTTTATTCCTATAACGTTTTTCCTATTTCAGCTTTCTGAAATTGTTCAATATGCACTAAATTGTACAGATATATAGAAAAGATCACTTAGATAATTGTTTTTGACAATACATTAATTCATAGTTCTTTCAACAGGACCAACATCTACATTCTTTTCTTTACTTTAAAAGTTCTAGTGTTTGTTCTTTATCTGTATAGAGAACTATGACCGAACCATTTCTGTCTGTGTATTATCATAGGTAGCAGAGAGCAACCAACACAGAGCCTTCCTTCCAGGGTTCTTTAGTAACAACTCTTTGCTTGATTATTTCTAACAATACCTGAATTTAACTGTTTTATCTAATTCATAAACAAGAACATAAAACATACACAGATTTTTACCTATTACTCACAGATTATATCTCATTACTTCTACAGATAGTTTTTCTCTATGTTTCCATAATTTTAAATAACAAGAAGTAAAATACTTATCTGTCTTTCAATATTCGGACTGATGTTGCTCCTCCCTACCACGAGTGAGGCAATAACGTCCTCATTCTCCTCCGTTCTCCAAGTTTGAGCTTGTAGTTAACAGAAACTTATGGAAGAAACCTCTGGACAATCTAGTCCAGTCTCCAATTCCAACAATGTCAAAAATTTGGAGTATTCCACTGGTTATTACCAGTTCAGGAATTCTTCTCCGGAATTTTCTTCCCTCAGTTACCGAACAGAACCCCCCTTCCTCACTGGGATAGCCCTTTATCCCTGGAGATAGGGTAACTATTTGAACTGATTCTATTCAACTAACTCAAAATCTTGAATTGTTTTTATCATCAGTCTATTTCTCTTTTATGGAATCTACATCCATATTTGATTTTATTAAATTCAAAAATTGATTTATGTTCATAATATATCATTCAAAATATAAATATTATTAATTGTGTCAAATGTCTTAACAATGCATTTAATTATCAGTTAACCTTAAACTAGTTGTTACAACTTCCCCCCTGGAAGTGAACATCGTCCTCGGTGTTCTCATTATGCTCCAGCAAATAGTTTTGGATAAGCTTCCCGAACAAAACCTTCATCTTCCTAGGTAGCCTCATCCGGGCCAAAGTGCTTCCACTGCACTTTAACTTGGGTGATGGATCGTTTCCGTAGCATGATTTCTCTCTAATCGATTATACATTGAGGCTCGACCAGAAACTCGTCGTCCGGTTCGACCTGCAACCCTCAAATTTTGAGTTAATTATCTCATAAATTTCAGCTTTTTTAATCAATTCTTGTATCCATGTCCTACTTGAATACTTTGCCAATGAATTATATGCTTTGGATCGTAAATGTATCGTTTCAATAACGATAAATGAAAGACTGGGCAGTGCCAATCGGTAAGCCGCGGGTCCTACCCTTTCCAGTATTTGGAAAGGCCCACAAAACTAGGAGCCAACTTGGCACAAGAGGCCCACCTTAAAGTACTTTTTTTTGGCTTGATTCTTACGTACACATGGTCCCCCACCTCAAACTCACGATAAGTCATTTTCTTATCTGCATACACTTTTTGCCTATCCTGAGTTGCCTTCAAATTTTGTCGAATCTTCTTCACTTATGCTTCCATTTCTGCTAGCATATCCTGTCCAAGCATCAACTTAGTTTCTGGGCTACTCCAATTAATAGGAGTTCTGCACTGACGTTCGTATAAGGCTTCGAACAGACTCATCTTAAGGGATTCCTGATATCCATTATTGTATGAAAACTCCACTAGATGCAGATATTCTTCCCACCTAGTTGGCTGTTGCATCACATACATACGTAACATGTCCTCCAAGACCTGATTCACTCGTTCTGTTTGTTTGTCCGTCTATCGATGGTAATCAGTGTTGAAATTAATTTGAGTTCCCAAACCTGTAAACAACGTTTTCCAGAATGCTAAAGTAAACTTCATATCCCTGTTAGATATGCCAGTGTTTGGAATTCCATGCAGTCTAAAGATCTATCGCATAAATATTTCTATTATTTGCATCGTCTCATAAGTGGATTGCACAGGTATAAAATGTGTTGATTTGCTTAATCGATCCACCACTACCATTTTAGAGTCATTATGATTCTTTGACCTTGGTAGTCCAATGATAAAGTCTAACGATATCACTTCCCACTTCCACTTAGGTACTGGTATAGGCTGCATCAGCCCGGCTGGGTGCCGGTGCTCCACTTTCACTTGCTGGCATTCTAAACACTTGTTTAGATATTCTGCAATATCTCTCCTCATACCTGGCCAGAAGTAATTCTTCCTTATTTCTATTAACATCTTCTGAGATCCAGGATGTCTAGAGTAATTACTTCGATGATGCTCATTCAAAATCAATTCCTTCAACTCCGTTCTGTTTGGAACAAAAATTCTCTTTTTGAAAATTAGCAACCCATCCTTATCAATTTCGTAATCAGCTGATTTTCCTTGATCTTTGAACTCCTTTGCTTGTTGCCACATAAACTTATATTCAAGATCTTTCTCAACTTATGTTTTTATTTGCTCCAGAAACCTGCACTCAACCTGATTATAATATAGCTCATACACACCATGCAATTTTCTGCTTAACGCATCGGCGACTCTATTCTCCTTACCTTTTACATGTTGCATATCAATGTCAAATTCACTCAGGAAGGCATTCCACCTTGCCTGTCGAGAATTGAGATTACCTTGCTTAAAATAGCTGGTTAAGCTGCTATGATTAGTTTTGAGTACAAATATTTTCCCAAGCAAGTAGTGCCTCCATACCTGAAGTGCATGCACTACTGTTGTCAGCTCCAAATCATAAGCGGAATAACACTGCTCATGCTCTTTTATTTTTCGTGACTCATAGGCAACCACTTTACCCTCTTATGACAGAATTTCCCCAACTCCTTCCTTACATGCATATGTACAGACCTCAAACTCTTTATTAGGATCAACTACCCTTAATACCAAAGTTGTAGTCAATAATTGCTTCAGTCTTTCTAAACTATCCTAACATTCCTTTGTCCATTTAAATATTTTTCCTTTCCTTTGTATGGAAGTAATTGGGAATGCAATTTTTGAAAAACGTTCAATAAATCGTCGATAATAATCGGCCAGTCCCATAAAGGATCGGATGTCTACCACGTTTTGGGGTACTTTCCATTCCATAATCATTCTGATTTTCTCTGGGTCAACTGCAATACCCTTAGCATAAATTACGTGACCAAGGTATTGTATTTCTTCCTTAAAGAAATCACACTTACTGAACTTAGCGTACAACTGATGCTTCGTTAGCATTTCTAGCACTATTCGTAAGTGCTCTTTATGTTCTTCCACATTCTTGGAATACACTAAAATGTTGTCAATAAATATTAATACAAAATTATCCAGAAAAGGGTAAAATATACCGTCTATCTGCCTCATAAATGTTGTTGGTGCATTCGTCAATCCAAAATGCAGCACCACAAACTCTGTACTTGGTATGAAAAGCAGTTTTATGTATATCTTCATCCTTTATCCTAATCTGATGGTATCCCGACCTCATATCTATTTTTGAAAATATGGTTTCTCCCTTCACTTGATCAAACAGATCATCAATCCGAGGTAAAGGATATCTATTTTTAATCGTCAATTTATTAAGCTGGCGGTAGTCCATAAACATCTGCATAGTTCCGTCTTTCTTCTTCACAAATAGCACAGGTTCTCCCCAAGGGGATACACTTGGTCAGATGTACCCTTTATCCAATAATTCTTGTAACTGCATCTTCAATTCAGTTAACTCTGGTACACTCATTCGGTATGGTGTCCTTGAAATGGGTGATGCTTCTGGTATCAGCTCTATGGTAAAATCAATGTCCCTTCTGGGTGGCAAGCCTAGTATTTCTTCTAGAAATACATCCATAAACTCTTGCACAATTGGAATGTTTTCCATCATTGGCACTTTTTCTTCTGAATTAGTAAAACCCACTTAGATGGCATATAGCTGACATCCCTTCCTCATACATTCACCCATTTGAGATGTTTTGATGGGTCGCAGCTTCAGAGGTTTCTTTATACTTTGAATTTCTTTGCGAGTACCATCTTGCATTCTTTAATAGATGATCTTTTCCTTACAATCGACTAATGTCCAATGCTTCTCCAACCAATCCATACCAAGTAGTACATCATAAGATCCCAGAGGTAGTAAATTCAGGTCTACAGTTAGCTGTTGTTCACTGATTTCTAGTGCACAGTTTGGAATTTTAGCACTAACTTTCCTCTTGGCTCCAGTGGCTAACTGTACCTGCCATGGAGTTCTGAATTTCTGACTCTGCAATTTACAATTCTCTACTACTTTTGGACTTATATAGCTTAAACTTGCACCTGGGTCTACCAAAATAGAAACAGGTTGAGATAGCAATTTACCTTCCAGTTCTATCATTGTCGGCTGGTAGTCCGCCTGTCGATCTTCCAGTGCTGCATTTATTCTGGGTATATTTCTAGCTACATCTCCTATAGTTGAAGCCTCCTATAAGTTAATAACCGCCTCGCTTCTTCCTCGTTGCGGAAAATATTTGTAGTAGTGTGCCTCGCCACACCCCAAACACTGTAAAGGTGGATTTTGGTTCCAATTTTGTTCTGGTTTGCTAGAGGCTTCTGTGGGTTTATCTTCTGTAGGCCATCTTATTCTTTGATGATTCTTTCCAAACTGTTTGTTTACTAAGCTTCTGGTAGCACTCTTAAAATTGTTGGTTCTGTTTTTCTTGAAACCAAAACTGCCCTTATGTTCTTTCTTTGTCTATGAGTTTTTACCTTGCTCACCTTTTTCTTTAGCTTGTTGGTAACACATTCTAGCCTTTCTGATCACCTCGTCCATAGTCTTAGGATTCACAAACTCAATATGCTCCTTCATATGAGTCGGCAAACTACTCAGGAACTATTGTACTTTATCATTTTCATCTCTTAAGTAGGGAACATAACGAAGTAAGGAAGTAAACTTAGTGATGTACTCATTCATCGTCATTTTCCCTAGTTTTAAATCATGAAACTCTCTGGATTTTTCATCATAGAAACACTCAGTTAAATATTTATCTTTAAAATACTACTGGAACGAATCCCAAGTCACGTCCTGATCTTCTATACTGCGGACGTTTTTCACTTCCTCCCACCATAGTGTAGCTTTCTCCCTCAACTGGTAAATAGCTAATCTAGCTTTAAGATTATAGTTGTACTCATAAACTTGAAAATACTTGTTCATGTTTATCAACCACGACTAAACCACTTCTTCCTCTACTCCATCAAATGTAGGTGGTTTTATTTTTCGAAATTCACCTTGTAGTTCCACCTTTTGTCTTTTAACTTCTTTTTGATCGGACACATTATCTGACTCAGCCTCATTATAATTTTTGCTTCTATCATTCCTCTAAGATTGACTTCTTTATGTTCAGCCCGTGGCATGATCTCTTGCTTGTTGCTCATTTCCTTTCTGAAACCCCCTATCAGTACTTGGCTTCTCATTTCCTTGATTCTGTTTTTCGGAGAGGCTTTTTAATATCCTCTCCTGTTCTTGCATCAAACGTGCATTATCATTTCGCACCCTCTCCATTTCCTCTTGTAACTTCTATACTGTAGTTAGTAGAATGTGGGTTTGATGTTGTTTCTCCTCCAGTGGTCTGCTTGTTTGCTGGTGCTGATCCACACTCAGCTGCACCCATATCTCCAAATTCATCTTGGATCGAGGTTGGGTCTCCCCGGTATTCTGGGGTGGCTGCTGTGTTTTAACCCTTCTCATATTGTCTCCTGTAACACTTCTTTTTTCTGTGCATCAGTATACACACAACTTTAAAATGTTAGATGATCCATAGGGTCCCAACGTACAAACGTTGCTCTGATACCACTTGTAACATACATGACTATATAAAAAAAAAATATATATATATATATATATATATTTACCATACTACTTTCTCTTTACTTACATATCACCTTAAGTCATATGCCTTTATAAATGACATTAGATTTAATCACATAACTTAATAATAATAATTTATGAGTGACATTATATAAATACTTTACAATAGTCAACTATTCCTTACCGGTTAAATAGCTATCATAAACTATAGAAATACTTGGTAATACGACAGATGCATTTTATTGGATTCACATTGGATATCTCCAAACAGTGTTAGCCCATACTTTAAGGTCCAGCTGGCTCTTCTTTTCTTGAGGCTGTAACAACCGCCATCATCTCGTATTTAAGAGTTACGGTATTTAGCTTTTATGGCAATCTAATATCTGGCCTTTCATTCAAATCCTCTGCACGACAATTCCATTTGTTGTAAGGGTGAAATTAATACTTAGTACTTGAAATCTTAATCTTCGACTGGCTTGTAATTATGTCAGACAGATGGTAACGTGTTCACCGTAGATCTTAATCCCCAGTATCCAACGGTGGACATACCTTTAGGGTTTTGGGGTATTTTATTACCCCCGCTAACCATTTTTTTTTCATTGTTCACTAGCAACTCTGTCACTGCGCTCTGCAAATGGTTCTCCATCCCTGCAATCACCCTTACAGGGTTCCCATCTAAGCAATGTAGTTCCATCAGGGTCCTTCTTTCCTCAGCCGTAGCTCCACACGACTTTGCTTCCTGAAGGAGTACACTGCCTATGTGCCATTTCATCGGTATGCAACATATTTCTTTTGACATCTCGGCAGTTTATTTTCGTGGAAGTTTCTTAGGTAAAACTAGTTTTCTTTTGGTATTTTTTTAAGTTTTATTTACCATGAATCTTTACTGCTAGCTACTCTCATGGCAAAGCTCTCTCGGTTTTCTCGTTTGAGCAAGTTTCCTTGGCTCCAGGAAGCTACAGTAGAAACTAAGGTAAACCCTTCCTTCATGTTAATATCTTCGGGCATAGTTATTGAGGCCTGTTTTCTTTTCGAATTTTTGTTGATTATCACTCAACACAGTTTACGTGAAGTTTGTGGTGCTATGAACCCAGCGCTCCCTCATAGGTAATTTCATAGAAACCCTTCGTGCTTGTATATTTACATACAAATATTTACTGAAAATCATTCCAGGGTTCCTTTCTTTTTGTTTACATTTGCTACAAGGTTAATCCTGGCCCGACCCTTCTTGCACGTATCATGTTCATGACTAGAATTTTGTAATAAACGAAGGTTCTAGGCGAAATTAAATTTTTCCAACCTCGGCTTAATGCTTTCCCTCTCGTTCCACAATTACCCCTTTTTTTGTGGTTGGAGGTTGAAAATCAACTCTTGGTTTGATTATTCTAAATTTATTCTAAAAGTTCTCGGATTTCTATTAATTGTAAATTTCAGAAATCATGCCATGCTGAGGATGCATGCCGATATACTGTTGTATAAAAATTTTGGCCTAAATTTTTCTGTAACTGAAAGTATTTGAGACACGCCTATGTATTTGATTAACATAGAGACTCTTTTTTATTGTATCATAGTAATAAAAATTACATAGTTTGTCAATTTGTAAATCCTTCAGTTTTTCATTCTGTTTCCAAAGGTTGTACTGATATTTTCTTTAATAGTAAATCAACAGTTTTGTTTATTTAATGCCTGAGAGTTACTGTATGATTTGTTTCACTCTATGGTAGTAATAGTCATGTCTCTGAACTTCTCGGTTTTTATGTTTAAGAATATGTTACTTGCATTCATAGGAAGTTGTTTTCCCAATTGCATGTTGAAATATTTCTGTTATATATTTTCTAAAAATTATAGTGTTATGAATATAAGGATAAGGAAAACGAGAATATGACATTTTACTAGTGTTTTTCCTATTCTTGTTTGCCTAAAATACAATTACCGCAATCAGTTTATTCCTATAACATTTTTCCTATTTTCAGCTTCCTAAAATTGTTCAATATGCACTAAATTGTACATATATGTAGTAAGGATTACTTAGATAATTGTTTTTGACAATACATTAATTCATAGTTCTTTCAACGGGACCAACATCTACATTCTTTTCTTTACTTTAAAAGTTCTAGTGTTTGTTCTTTATCTGTATAGAGAACTATGACCAGACCATTTATGTCTGTGTATTATCATAGGTAGCAGAGAGCAACGAACACAGAGCCTTCCTTCGAGGGTTCTATGGTAACAGCTCTTTGCATGAATATTTCTAACAATACCTGAAATTAACTGTTTTATCTAATTCATAAACAAGAACATAAAACATACACATATCTTTACCTATTACTCACAGATTATATCCCATTACTTCTATAGATGGTTTTTCTCTGTGTTTCCATAATTTTAAATAACAGGAAGTAAAATACTTATCTCTCTTTCAATATTCAGACTGTTGTTGTTCCTCCCTACCATGAGTGAGGCAATCACGTCCTCACTCTCTCTCGTGCTCCAAGTCTAAGCTTGTAGTTAACAGAAACTTATGGAAGAGACTTCGGGACAATCCGATCCAGTCTCCAATTCCAACAATGCCAGAAATTTGGAGTATTCCACTGGTTATTACCAGTCCAGGAATTCTTCTCCAGAATTTTCTTCCCTCAGTTACCGAACAAAACCCCCCTTCCTCACTAGGATAGCCCTTTATCCCTAGAGGTAGGGTAACTATTTGAACTTATTCTGTTCAACTCAAAATATTGAATTATTTTTATCATCAGTCTATTTCTCTTTTATGGAATCCACATCCATATTTAATTTTATTAAATCCAAAAATTCATTTATGTTCATAATATATCATTCAAAATATAAATATTACTAATTGTCTCAAATTTCTTAACAATGCATTTAATTATCAGTGAACCTTAAACTAGTTGTTACAAAAGGAGAAAAGAACAAGTGAACTACATGTGAACACGTCCCTCAAACTAAAAAAGCTGGTTTAGTAAAACAATTGTAGGTTTTAACCCTGAACATAAATTATCTACACAAGAATCTTATAACAGAAAATAAACAATAGCGAGAGCATAAAACATAAAACAGATAAACACAGAGATTTTCCCCTGGATCCCAAATCGGGACAACCAGCTTGATTTTTCATTATATTCCTTTTAGTGTTACAACACATATATATACATGCCGAAACATACATAAACCCCAATCCATAAACCCTGGATTAGAACATAACCGTAGTTCCCTTGACCGGATCTACAAAAATACCAGGGGCCGAAAACCATCGTACCCCAAAACCATGTGCAAAACCTTGCACAACAACGGGAGCCTTGAACCACCCACTAAGGAGAGTGGGACCAAAAATTTTCGCACAGGCGGCTGCCGGGACCGACGAGGGGCTGTCGCCCCCCTAGCTAAGGAAAATAGACCGTAGTGTGAAAGAATATAACACATACCCAACAACAATTGCTTGATCTTGGAACCCCAAAACAAGTAGCTGAAGGAAAGATTACCTGGGAGTGGGAGTGGAAGCAAGAAGCCAGAGCGGAAGCGGGAGTGGCGAGCAATATTTTCAAAAGCACCTAGGTCGGGAGCGAATTTTCATATATATATATATATATTGATGCATTTATGTCAACAAAAGTATGTAGAATGATGATTTAGATATAAAAAGCATAAAAACATGGATTAAACCATACAACATCAATAATCTAGAAGTTATAATCTTCATCAACCACATGTTCACAAGTTACAAGTTCTCATTTATACTAAGCATGTAAAGGTGCACATAACCAAAATAGCATTGAGTGCAATCCATCTCTGAACAAAAAATACATCAACAAATAGGCTCTAGATGGCCTCTAGCATCCAAAATAGTCATGCTACCACAAACACCTACATATCATCAAAATCATTTCCTATCTTGGGATCTTTGTCATTAATATCACCCTCTAAGCATTAACAAAGAAAAGTGTAGCATGTCAAGTCAAGATTTTGTTTGAGTGATGGGTACATTTTTAGTAGGGTCATGATAGAGGAGTCCAAAAACCAATGTCACTAACATTAAGGGACATAGAGGACTTGGTGCTCTTGATTAAATACGAGCTCCATATTCTAGTACATGAAAAAATTCAATGGAAACATTACAATCCCCCCAATCCTGAAATCCTGAAAAACTGATAAGTTTGTTTTGAGTGAGATCTAAAATTATACTTTCAGTATTTTGGATTTTTCTCAATTGGAGTTGTTGCAGTTGCAACAATAATAAATGAGAGGGAGTTGCAGTGAAAATGCAGGTTTGGCAATAGCTTGGCAGTGTCAGCAACATTAGAGTTGTGTCGTGGTTGGTAGGTAGTGGCAGGTAATCATAGTGGCCATACATCAGCAACATGACAAGAGATTATATAAATACAGGGTGTTGTGGCAGAATGTGCAGCACTAGAGAGAACACAGTCATCGCTAAGAGTGAGTGTTAGTTTATGTAGCATCGAATGTGTTCTAGCCACGAAAGTTGGTGGAGAGGCTAGAATACATGAGATCTCCAAGGCTTAGAAATCGTTTCTGGAAATTTCACCTAGAAATGACTTGATTAGATTATTAACCTATCTTTTTAATGTTTCCTAAGTCTAACTTAGGAAAAATCGTTAATTAATCAGAATTAATTAAGTCAAGGTGAGAATCATGTAGAAACTCACACGGATCGACTCCAAGATGATCCTAGCCAGTGATTAAGTTTTAATCTTGGTTGTTGGTGCACCAACAGTGGATTATAAGAGGAAATCGATGGGCACTTGGAGAAGACACACCAGAGACAATGAGGCTGGAGGAATATTTCTAGATCCAATGAGTGCATTTTCAAAGAGGTAGAAGATTCATTGTGCGGCTGATGCAGGGGCAGTGTAGTAGACTCTAATAGGAAGTTCGATTTACAGATTCGGGAACTTGTTTCAAAGTTCTGGCGGCATAAGAATTTCACAGAAGCTAGGAGAAACATTTCCAGATTCAGTGGCAAGTAGGAGAGGCATCTAAGTGTGAGATCCATGCCATACGATTTTGTGCTTGCACAGAGCCTACGTAGAGGGTGACATATGGAAAGACATAGAGGGTTTCATAGGCTATTCTTCAGTGTCATATTTTCCTGTGGGGTGAGGAAAATTCCTCCCTAAATTTTTGCTAATATTTTTCTCTGTAGGATTTCCAAATTTTTGCATCCAGATTGTACTCGTAATTTCTCACTACTACATAATAATAAAAACCCTCACTGTTGAACCGATTTTCCCTAGGGTTTTTCTGGGGACAATTGTCCAAAAATAACGGTGTCATTTGTGTGTGTGTGTGTGTGTTAGTATTTTCTCAGATTCCAGCGCTATTATTTCTGCATAGTTTTATTTGTGAAGATTGTAGTGTGTTTATTTCGATGTTGTCGTAACAATAAACTGAATAGTTAATTTATCAATTAGAAGAAATAATATCAGTTGTTGCAATAGGATTTAAGTCTTGAAATTTTCATGTGGTATTAGACTGTGATTGATTAGCTAGGAAGCTCAGAAGCGGAGAGAGAATTTCGCTGCTCAGAACGAGAAATAGGGCGAAATTCTTGAGGCAGTGTAGTTCCTTGAAAAGCAAACCGAGTTGTCGGGGAAGTTGTTCGATTTTCAGCTGTGGGGTTGCAGAAAATTCGAGTTGCCCGGGTTGGTGATTCCAACAGTGAGAGGGAGCAGTTGCAACTCAGATTTTTGCTGAGAAAATTCCTTAGTTGGACGTAGAGGTTTTTGTAGTAGAAAAACCAACGTCGAGTGGAAGATAAAATCACACACAACAGAGGGAAAATTTCTCTCAGGGAAATTCGCGTCTCATAAGTTCGATTTTTCCTTACAGATTGGCAGTAGTTGTGAGCAGATATTCTCACTTCATAAGGGAGTGATAGTAGCAAAGCAGAAGCCAAGCAGAAGGAAAGAGGGGATTTTTGATAGTTTTCAAGATGACCACTGCAGGGTTTAGAGATCATGATAGGTTTGATGGATCATCCAACTATGTCATCTAGATGGCCAGGATGTCCTTCCTTCTAGATGAATATGGCCTGAAATCCTACATAGATGATGTGGTGGAAGTTCCCCAAGATGCAGATCACCTCAAGGAATATAGGAAGGAGATGGAAAGAGTGAAGTGGTTGATCCTAGATGGAGTCTATGATCATATAGTCTCACTCATAGCTACCAAGGGAATGGCCAAAGAGATGTGGGATTCTCTCTCCACGCTATACCAAGGTACTTCCGAGCAACGGAAGATGTTCCTGGAGAAGAAGTTGAGATGCATTAGGATGCAGAAGGGGGAAGGCATAGATCCCTTCCTCACCAAGATTCAGGATGTCCGAGACCAGCTTATAGTTGTTGTGGTTTTGCCTCAACCATCAGAGCTAGTACAGTTGGCACTAAATAATGTCTCGTAGAATTGGAAATTCTTCGTCCAATATATATAGCGCAGAGACACACTGCTAGGATGGGACAGAATGTGCGATGACCTGCAACATCAAGAGTTAAGGCAAGCTCTGTTAAAGATCTCCATCAGTGGCAGTAGTAGTAGTGGATCGAAGGTGGTGAAGGAGGAATAGAATGTGGCCCTCGCATCAAAGGGTCCCAGTTAGGGGCAGGGGGAGAAAAGATGGAAGAAGAAGGACATGTCAAAGGTAATGTGCCTAAGGTGTGGTGAGTTTGGTCACTAAAACACGCAGTGTCCTCTTAGGATGAAGGACAAGCAGGAGAAGCAGGACCAGCGGGCAGCTTCAGTTGAGATTGATAAGTTGTCCTCCAGGTTGGAGGAGGCTTCATGATGATGCCAACCATACCTCCAAGAGTGAGGTGGTGTGACTTGGAGTTGCAGCCCTAGAGAGCTACATAGATGGGCAGGGTCCATTGAGGAGTCCACCTCATGGATCATTACCTGGCTATGGCGGCCCACAATATTCAGTAGCAAGATGGATTAGTGCTAGGAGATGCAGTCAGAACCAAAGTGATAGTTGCAGACTATTAGAAGTCAAGTGTTGGAGAGCGTGGTGCAGAGCTGACTATAGTGCAGGTGGATTATAGGTGGAACAATGCAGAGTCAACAGCAGCAGAGATTATTCAAAGACAGTGCAGATGCTAGTAGTAGTCAAATACTTGGGTGAAATATGCATCATACTGAACACATTTTATTTAGTATTTTGGACGTTTCTTAGTTTTATTTGTTGCAGTTGCATCAATAATAAATGAGGGGGAGTTTCAGTGTAGATGTAGGGTTGGTAGCAGCTTGACAGTGTCAGCAGCAGCACAAATGCAACATTAGAGTTGCACAGTAGTTGGTGGGCAGTGGCAGGCAGTCACAGTGGCTAGGCATCAGCAGCGTGACAGGAGATGATACAGAGACAGGGTGTTGTGTCAGAATGTGTAGCACTAGAGAGAACAAAGTCCTCGCTAAGAGGAAGTGTCATTTTTGTAGCATCGAATGTGTTCTAGCCAAGAAATTTGGTGGAGAGATTAGAATACATGAGAGCTCCAAGACCCAAATTTTTTTTTGGAAATTCCAACTAGAAATGACTTAATTTGATTATTAACATATTTTTAATGTTTCCTAAGTCTAAACTTAGGAAAATTGATTAATTAATTAGAATTAATTAATTCAAGGTGTGAATCATCTAGAAACTCACACGAATCGACTCCAAGATGACCCTAGCCATTGATTCAGTTTTAATCTTGGTCGTTGGTGCTTCAAAAGTGGATTATAAGAGGAATTTGATGGGCACTTGGAAAAGACACACCAGACACCAGAGACACTTGGAGAATTTTATTTCCAGAGTAGCAGCAGTTAGTTGTCGAAGAGCCATAAATCGAAAAAGTGAGTGAGGGGGCGGGGACAGTGAGGCTAGAGGAATATTTCCAGATCCAGTGAAGTGCATTTGTAGAGAGGCAGAAGAGCCACATTTATGCTGACGTAGGGGCAACATATTAGCCTGTAATAGGCAATTTGATTTGCATAATTGGGAAGTCGTTTCAGAGTTCCAACAGTAGCAGAATTTCGCAGAAGTCGGGAGAAATGTTTCCAGAGTCAGTAGCAAGTATGAGAGGCAACTCAATGTGAGATCCAGGTCATATAATTTTGTTTCTACACAAAGCCTACACATAGGGTGATGAAGGGCAAGACATAGAGGGTTTCAGAGGCCAGTCTTCAGTGTCGGATTTTCCTGTGGGGTGAGGAAAATTTCTCACTAGAATTTTGCGAGTATTTTTCTCTATAGGGTTGCCAACTTTCGGCATCCAGATTGTCCTCAGACTTTCTCACTGTTTCATAATAATAAAAACCCTCACTGTTGCACCAGTTTTCCCAAGTTGGGTTTTTCCGGGGACAATTGTCCAAAAATAATGGTGTCATTTTTATGTATGTTTATGTGCTAGTATTTTCTCATATTCCATCGCTATTGTTTCCATAGAATTTTATTTATGAAGGTTGCAGTGTGTTTATTTTGATGTTGTTGTAGTAATACACTGAATAATTAATTTATCAGTTAGAAGAAATAATACCATTTGTTGTAATAGGATTTCAGTCTTGAAAATTTCACATGCATTACATCAACCTCCTCCTTAACGATATCAATAACATTGCATGGATTGGAAAAACGGAAAATGAAGCAAAGATGCTACAATTTTTTTTTTATTGAGCATGAAACATCCATAAAAATTTATAGGAAATATGCCAACCTGCAACTTCTTTAATGTGTTGAGATGAGGTTTGTATATGTATTCATTTTGTTACCATGCCTCATCAAAGTGCATAAATATCATAAGGAGATGTTGGTATCAATTGAATGGAAAATGTGGAAGGGATCTCATATTGGGAATGGTCCCCAAGTTGAGGACATTGTCGTTGGCCATTCTTCGAAGTATTTTGGAGGAGAGTAGAAGATATCATTACCCTCATCACACATATTGTTTCCACCGTTAGCATGTTTGAAAATGTTCATCCAAGCTAAAAGGATGCATGTGAGAGTGCGGATCAAATAAGAGAGAAGCTTTATGACAATAGAACATGGAAATTATAGGGTTGATATGGGCACTGTTACCCACCACCCGTGGGTGACACCCATAGGTGAAAATTTTCTCCTACATTGTCTTCAGTCGACAGCCAACAACCCCTTGTATCCACCAAATAGCTGAATGTTCCATCATCTCCACCACTTGAGGCAAAGATTATGCACCCTCGCCCATATGTCATGATTGTATGTTTGAAGATGGGCCTTCCAACCCCGAAGTTATGGCTTTCATTATGTAATTGGGAATTTTTTCTTACTTATCATGGACACTTCTAGGCATGGATTAGTGGGGGGATTTGACAGAAAGAATGGACTTGGTCTATAATCTTTTACCCTTGTCCAACTTGGTAGTTAACCTTGCATCCTAGTCTCATTGCATCTCCTTTATTGGCTACTAGCTTTAGGAGTGGCGATACATGGGAAACCTCAATTTTGGTTGCGTGATATAGCTTCCCGACATCACATACATCACTCCCCTTCGCTCATTATAACCCCTTTTCAGATATTTCCCATTCGGGTCCACATTTTTCCATTGGGTCCACAAAGAGTTAGCCTCCCCCTCCCCTTGTCCACAATTTGGGTTGAGCCTTGAACATTGCCCTGGAGGTAGATGAAGCTAAAAAGAAAGTTGAAAGAATAATTTGGCCACTTACACTAGGAAATGTACCATAAAATGCAAAAGATGGTCGAGACATAAAAATTTAGCACGTGGGCAAAAGCCAAACATGAGCTTTACCCCTTATCATGGTCATCACCCTCTTTCCTAGGCCCCCTATGTGAGCCCCTTGCAGTTTTAAGGAACCCATGATTGTCCCAAACCCTGTTGGGAAACTTCCCAACCTTAAGGGGGTATTCACTTCTATATCATTCACATCATGTTCTCATTCCCTGTAGCCCCGAGAAATTATTTAAAAAAAAATAAAAATAAAATCAATAAAATACATATGAAGAAGAGTGGAAAAACAAAGGTCAGGGTAACTCATGTACCATGATTGCTCCCTCCTACATTTATACATCCATGTGTGAGCCTCCCTCATTATAGATACCCTTGTACCATGGCATGTGCATTGGAGCCTTCCCCTATTACCCCACTATGTTCCACTATTATTTCACGTGACACTTGTCATTTGTCGGATGTACCGTGGACTTGTAAATCCCTTAGAGGTTGAAACCACCTAATAGGGTCCTTGAATAACCTCCTTCTTGAACTTGGGGACACCTGTACATTCTAAAGCCCATTATGGAAGGGCATGCCATTATGAAGTGCCCACTTGGTTCCATGATTTGTAAGCTCACTTCTCAATTTCACTAATGAATTGTTGTACTGGAAGGTGAGGAGACACTTTGGATCTTATACATGATTGCAGGTGGGTCTTCATCTTAGGGTTTTGTCTCCTTGTACGACGAGCAATCCCTCTAGTGGGTCATATTTACATTTGTAGGGTGTACATTAAGATCCATGGGTCTCCACTATAGCAGAGAACAAACAACCATGCCATGGGATCCTTCAGCACCATTCATTTCTCGCTCGTGTTCATCTTATTTGATGATGATGATGCACTTGGACCACCTTACCTAGCTGGCTACACACTTGCGCCACACACTTGGAAATTTATCCAGGGCCCATATGGGTATTTGTATCACCATGGGAGACAAGGTACGACTTGCATCATTGCTCTATCCCTTGCAGATTGGATACATTCTTGCTCAATTCAGTTGGAGACCCATGAGGATGCTTTTGTTTCCCCACAATCACTTGGGAGCACCACAAGTCATTTTCTTGGATATCAAGGGGCCACCCCCTTCATCATTGTTATTGGAGCCCTCCTACTCATTTTGGCAAATGAGGGACTTCATTTTTCCTTCCAACAACCCTTCTAGCTATCTCTCTATCATTTCAACCCTCTTGAGAGGCTAATTATTCTTATTATGGAGCTATTTGGTGGGATTTTCACCAAAGGTATTGTTATTTTATTATAAGGGCATCATTAGGATAAATTAGGTTATTCGAACCCCTTAGAGGATTGTAAAAATATAAGAGAGGTTTTCTTTCTCATTCATCATCACTTGCATTGGGATATATCTTTCTAAAGATTTTAGACTTGCAATTTTTGGAATGATTTGGACGATTAAATGCATTTTGATGTGTGGAATATTTTCGTTATCTCTCTTGGTGCTTCTATTTTGCAAATGTGATGGATGGATATACTCTCTTGTCACGTAAGTTCTCTTTTCATATGAATTTATTGATAAATTATGTTTAATGTATGGAATGGTATGCTTTGATTTTTCTTGTGACCTAAAAATTAGTGTGAATATATGAAACACTTGTAATCTTGCTTCATTGCATATGTTATTCATCCTGGCAAGAAGAAAGAATTTTCCTAGGGGTACGTTGTGCACCTTTTACCTTGAAACTCCATCAAATCTTGCATATCAAAGTATAAAAATATAAGGTTGTCATGTAGTTGCATCCATTAGTAGTGAAGTTTCTTCTTTAGGCCTCCTTAAAGAGAAAAGTTGCCAAATATTGATCATTTTGACTCCAATCTTCCCAATATCCAGGCATTGGTCCTAGATCCTTGGTGATCACATTAATTTAACGAAATATCATTCTTTCAGCTCTTTTCTTCCTCTTTTTTTCGTCACCCAAGGATAAGGATATTTTCTAGGGATTGGTGCAAAATTTTAGGGAGAAGGAATTTTAGGAGTCGGTCCAGACAAGTTTCTTCATTTATGTATCCTCTAGGCATCCTCATATTTTGAACAAATTCCGACAACTGAATTTCAAATAAATTGATGCCCTAACTATCACACGAAGGGGGAGCCCTTGAAGCTACTTTGACTTGGGGATTTATTGAAGGTTTTCACTATGTAGTTCAGCATTCAAAACCTTTTCTCTTAACTATAGCTGATCACTAGATGAGCCTTTACCACGGTATATCTCTCAACTCTTGGTCTCTTATAGTATTTCTCTTCATGGAAAGTCACCCTAGCTTCTCCCAAAGCTCACACTTTAATTGAATCTTTCCATTTAATGAGCCATTCTTGCCTCACTTTCAACCCTAGTATAAACACATAGGGATCATGGAAGTTTTGATCTTAATCATTCATCATCATTGAATGTTCCTTAGCCCAAGGTCATACTTCATAGGTCTTTCTTGGGGAGCCTTTTAGCTTTTATTTAAGCATTTGAACCATTAATTGAGCATCTCCTTTGAATGGGCCTTGGAAATCATGTTATACCTTTCCATTGATCCTATCATTCAAGTGATTTCCTCCATACCAGTACTCCTCCCATTGGTGAAAGTCCGTAAAGAGCACGGAGCATTGACTGAGGTGACAACGAGTCCTTATCCCGTTTTGGTCTAGTAGTTGTCTATTAGGTACTCCTAGGGCCCCTACTAGATTGAGCGGTAACATTTTTGGTGTCGTTTCCGAGGACACGAGAGGTGTGCCTTGTTCCCCATACAATAATATTGACATATCATTCTTGGAGACTCCATTGGAAGAACGAAGCCCTAGTTCTTCATTGAACTTAAAATTCAATGCTTGTAGGGTGATGCAAACATCTCTCAAGGAATTTCAAGTTAACCCTGGCGATTCCATATCTAAGATCTTAAGAAAAATTGCATGGAAATTAACGACTCATTGGAGAGGTCTATTTTATATGTTTCAAGAAGATGGTCCTCAATCCAATGATCATGATGTCATTGGAATCCAAGAGGAGCTTGGTTCCCCTCTTAATGAATCTATTGGGATCCATAATATTGAGGAGCCTTCCCAATGCCCTGAAAGGGGGTTGTGGTTCTTCCCAATATACGATGATTGTAGTCCACCATGTTCCTTCCTCGATAATCAGGGTAATGTGATTATGGATGTGCCTGAGCAATCTATCTCTTTATTCCATGAGGAGGATATGTCTAAGCTTGTTATTCATAGAAATTTTATGAGCTTGGTCGTTTAATGCTCCATATTCTCGTTGCAAGAAAGGATGCACAAGTTGGATTCCACCTTTCCCTCATCATCCATGACCCTTGATGCATGACCCCCAAATGTTCCCGCCCCACACCCTTACCATTCATCAAGAAAATCTTGCAATGGGAAACGTAGTTTTTGGGTCCCTTGCCTCATTATGTTTCATAAGGGAAAGTGATTTTATATTGACTTAATCACATGTTGGTTGCATTGGTTATATGACTATCCTTGGAATTTGCACAATGTAGCCATGCATGTTAGAGTAGGATGCATTGCATATCAATTTTTGCATAGCTAACATCATCATATTATGTTCTCATGCTAGATTAAGTGCATTTAAAATTTCATTTATAATTAAATTTTATTTCTTGTTGTTTTTTATGGCCTAACAAAAGCATGGGTGATCACAAGGCACTGCAAAAACATGTTGCCCCATGTGCTTAGTCGTTGACATGTAGGTAACAGGTTTGTGGTCTTAAGAGATTGTTGGTGTTCTCATCACCTCCCCGTTTGACTATGTTCGTGCACTCTACTGAGAGATCATGTCCCAGTTGAAGCCATATGTTACCCACCACTTGTGGGTGACACCTATAGGTGAAATTTTTCTCCTACATTGTCTTCAGTTGGAAACTAGCAACCCCTTGCAGCCACCAGATAACTCAATGTGCCATCATCTCCACCACCTGAACCAACCATTATGCAGCCTCGCCCATCTATTACGATCGTATCTTTGAAAGTGGGCCTTCCAACCCCGAAAGTATGGCTTTCATTATGTAATTGGGTATTTTTTCTTACTTATCATGGATACTTATGGGCATGGATTAGTGGGGGTATTCAACATAAAGAATGGGCTTGGTCTGTACTCTTTTCCCCTAAAAAAACTTGGTGGTTAACCTTGTATCCTAGTCCTGTGGCATACCTCTATTGGTCACTAGCTTTAGGAATGGAGATACATGGGAAAACTTGATTTTGGTTACGTGGTCCCACTTCCCAACATCACATACACCACTCCATTCCTCTCATTATAACCCCTTTTCGATATTTCCCATTCGGGTCCACATTTTTCCATTGGGTCTACAATGAGTTAGCCTTCCCCTCCCCTTGTCCACACTTTGGGTCAGGTTTGGAACACTTCCCTAGAGATAGATGCAACTAAAAAGAAAGTGAAAAGAATAATTTGGCCACTTACAGTAGGAAATGTACCATAAAATGCAAAAGATGGTCAAGACATAAAAATTTAGCACGTGGGGAAGATCCAAACATGAGCTCTACCCCTTATCATGGCCATCACCTTGGTTCCTGGGGCCCCAATGTGAGCCCCCTACATCATTTAGGAACCCATGATTGTCCCAACCCCTGGTGGGAAACAAAATTCCCAACCCCTGGTGGGTAACGAGGTGCCCAACCTTAAGGGGGTATTCACTACTATATCATTCACATCATGCTCTCATTCTCTGTAGCCCCGAGCAGTTATAAAAATAAAAATAAATAAAAGGCAAAAGTAATGAAAAAGGGTGGAAAAACAAAGTCCAGGGCAACTCATGTACCACTATTTCTCCCTCCTACATCTCTTCACCCATGTGTAGGCCTCCCACGTTATAACTACCCTTGTACCATGGCATGTGGCCTGGAGCCTTCCCCTACTACCCCACTTTGTGCCACTATTGTTTCACATGACACCTACCATTTGACGGATATACCATGGACTTTTCACTCCCTTATAGTTTGAAAGCACCTAATAGGGTCCTTGATTAACCTCCTTATTGAACTAGGGGACACATGTACATTGTAAATCCCATTATGGAAGGGCATGCCACTATGAAGTGCCCACTTGGTTCCATAATTTGTAAGCTCATTTGCTCAATTGCATTAAGGAATTGTTGTACTAGAAGGTGAGGAGACGCATTGGATCTTATACAGGATTGTAGGTGGGTCTTCATCTTAGCGTTTGGTCTCCCCATATGGGGTCCAAGCCCTCTATTGGGTCATATTGAAATTTGTAGGATGTGTGTTGAGATCCATGGGCCTCCACTACAGCAGAGAGCAGATAGCCATTCCATGGGATCCTTTAGCACCATTCATTGCTTGCTTGTGTTTGTCTTATTTGAGGATGATGATGCACTTGGACCACCTTACCCAGTTGACTACACACTTGCACCACACACTTGGTAGTTAACCCAGGGCTAGATGGGGTTTTGTCTCACCATGGGAGACAATGGAGGGCTTGCATCATTGTTCTAGCCCTTGCATATTGAATACATGCTTGTTCGATTCAGTTGGAAACCCATGAGGATGCCTTTGTGCCCCCTCAGCCACTTGGGAGCACCACAGGTCATTTTCTTGGAGATCAAGGGGCCACCCCCTTCATCACTGTTATTGGAGCCCTCCCGCTCAGTTTGGCACATAAGGGACTTCATTTGGACTTCCAAGGGCCCGTCTAGTTATCTTTCTATCATTTCTGCCCTCTTTCAAGGCTAATTATTCTTATTATAGCGCTATTTAGTGGGTGTTTCACCAAAGATATTGTCATATTGGAAATTATTTTATTATAGGGGCATCATTAGGCTAAATTAGGTTATTTGAACCCCTTAGAGGATTGTATAAATATAAGAGAGGTGTTCTCTCTCATTCATCATCACTTGGATTTGGGATATATCTTTTTAAATATTTCAGACATACAATTGTGGAATGATTTGGATGATTAAATGCATTTTGATGTGTGGAATATTTTTTCCATCTCTCTTGGAGCTTCTATTTTGCAAATGTGACGGATGGATATACTTTCTTGTCATGTAATTTCTATTTTCATGTGAATTTCTTGGTAATTTATGTTTAATGTATGGAACACTATGCTTTGATTTTGCCTGTGCCCTAAAAATTAATGCAAATTTATGAAACACTTGTAATCTTGGCTTGTTGCATCTGTTATTCATCCTCGCAAGAAGAACGCATTGTATTAGGGGTAGGTTGTGCACCTTTTACCTTGAAACTCCATCAAACCTTGCATATTGAGTATAAAAGTTTAAAGTTGTTGTGTAGTTGCATCCATTAGTAGTGAAGCTACTTTGTTAGGTCTCCTTAAATTTTTATAGGAATATCTTTTGCATTTAGAGAAGTGAAGTGCATTTTACAATCCAATGTTGAAAAGATTTCTTAAAAAAAAAAAACACATACTCATGGCTTTAAATTTTATAGGAATATTTTTTGCACTTAGAGAAGTGAAGTGCATTTTACAATCCAATGTTGAAAAGATTGTAATATATGTCCCATGTCCTCCCAAATATAAAATATAATATAAACTATGAATATAATAATAAATTTAATGTGGAATAAATTATATAGATTTAAAGAAAGCATCCAAAAAGTCAAATAAATAAATAAAAATAAAATAAAATAAAATAAATAAATAAATAATGATGCCTTTAAATTTTTATAGGAATATTTTTTGCACTTAGAGAAGTGAAGTGCATTTTACAATCCAATGTTGAAAAGTTCGTAATATATGTCCCATGTCCTCCCAAATATAAATATAATATAAACTATGAATATAATAATAAATTTATATATATATATATAGCAATTCTCCAATAATATCAATAATAATTTGTATGATAACAAACATATATATAAAACATATTAATATAAGTTCATTTTAAACTAAAATCATTTAAGCATAATTTTTTTTTTCTCTCTAAATATTTAATAAATTTATAATTACAACCTCACTCACTCAAGTTAACTATTTCATTCTAACTAACGATTTAAGCTTCAGGCTTAATCTGAAATAAAAATGGATTTACCCCCAATCTCATTAAATTTATAATTTACCAATTAACAATTTCAGGAGTTGAGTGGGTTTCAGGCTTTAGATTGTATCACGGGTTGGCTATGTGTCATAGCTTCTTGGTTTTTGAATTAGATGAAAATTTTTATTTTCCACTTCACAGAATAGAATATTGTGCAACTGACGACCTTAATGTAAGGAAGCAATTTCAAATAATATAGTGTTGAATCGGATACACAATAACCTGAACATTTCAAAAACGAAAGTTCCCTTGCATCTTTACATCTCGTTTGTGCACAACTAAACATTCATGCGATTATCCCACTCAGTATATCAACATACAGACTCCAAATATACAGTAAGAAGGCAATGGGAAAATACAGTGACGAAGCAATAAGGACTGGACGACTGTAACACCCAATAAACCAAATAAGAAGCAGCCAACCTAAGAAGCCCATCTAAGTCTCCGGCTTATAAGCAGAAAACAGAAAATTATATGTAATTTGCCCAGAAGCCTTCAAGGTAGCACACAAGTCAATAATATTTAGTCCTACAGGATTTACACCAATGCTAAAAGACCCTACAGACTTTGCACTGTTATAATTTCAGAAATAAATTTTGTAATTCTCCTGCGAGTAGGGACGTTTTCTCCAAGCCATTGTAATATTGAGGATTTTCATGGTATTGGGCATATATATTTTCAGGTACAAAAACAGGTTTGGCATTTGATGGCCCATCCCGTGGTTGGATTTTCAGAGTTCTTTGAATCTATTTTGATTATTTTACCATTGCAATGGCTGAAAGTTCATCAATTTTACAAAACTAGAATAACCATTTCCAAAACGAAACCCCACAGTGCACCCACACGATTTTGAAGGAAGCTGAAAGGGATTTTGAAGCCAAACAATGGACACTGTTCAAATGCACTCAATCATATAATGGAGGAACAAGTGGTACAACTTGTTGAAGGGTTCGGTTTTTCACTTTCGGTGAGAACCAAAATCGAGGAGTGTAACAAGAGTTAGGTGGCATTTAATTAAAATGGGGAAAAGAACAAGTGAACTACATGTGAGCACGTCCCTCAAACTAAAAAGGCGGCTTTGGAAAAAGAATTGCTTGATGTTGGAAACCTGAAGGTTCCACTCAACACAACTACAATCTCCACTGGACGAACAATTGGTTGTCCACAAACTTGTTCTTGAAGTCATGTATATGTTTCTCCACTTGACAACTTATGGGATGCAAGAGGGAGGGGAAACCTTGATGCATCTGTTGAGAGGTTTTTTTTAAATGGAAAAGCATTTAATATTTGTAGGCTTCCTTACAGGAAGGAGATGGTGAAAGATCCAGTGAACACTTCCCTTTAAATATTATGAACCTCTTAGCTATGGAAAAATGAGGAAACAATGTTGTGTGAAGAGAGGGTTTGCATCTGTAATATCTCTAAGATTGAACAGTGGAACCAGATAATAATAGTAATAAATAGATAAATAAGTGGAATTAGCCTATGGTTTTTGGTTTTTTTACTCAAGTATTTGCCCACGGTTTCTTCCAAGCAGCTAAGTTATAAAAAGAGAAGGATGATCAAGAGAAACTCATGGAATTAATTAGTCTTTTCTTCACTGATATTTTGAAAGCTCAAGTCAGGTGAGATCCTCGGCCTCTCTTCGGTGGGATTTGATATCACGCTAGTAGGAAAACATAACTTTGGTGGTTTCTCCGATCACCCTAGCTGGTTCAATTTAATTCATTTTAAATTACGGAAGGGTTGTGCATCTTTTTCTTTCTGTTGGATCGCGAATATAAATCTGAGATATTCTTGCAGGGTCTCCGGAACCCATTGAACGAGAAGAAGGGATCCCATTAGCAGCTAAGGATCAGAACACCAGACATAAGCATTGAATAAGCGTTGAAGGAAGGTATTAAAACAAGGTCCCTGTTGCATTACTCGCAGTGATCCATTTACACAAATCAACCCATCCTCGTTGGTCTATGATTATCCATTGAAGGTTGCAAATTGCACTCACACCACCATCTCTGTCATGACATCCTGAGCACGAAGGAGGGACGAAACAGCAGTTTCGTGAGACTGGGGGAAATGCCAAGGTGACTGAGTAACGATGTGTGCTGAAGCATTTGTTCGGGTGAGACGTAATCCCTGCACGAGAAGGGAACCCTGGTGATCTGTCTGTATCTTCTGCGCAAGACGGGAGGGTGTCATACCATGTGATACCACGATACTACTGCATCGTGCTGCTCCAGCATTCAGTCCACAGCCGAAGGAGCGTTGTCTCTCTAAGCGCAAAAGAAACCTCGGTTGAAGGACGCACAAGCCCAACCCTGCTACGTGGTTTAATTTTGTCGATACATTCAGCCACTGCAACACTATGTCAATGTTGAGCCCAGGGTCACAAGCGAAGTTTGTGGTATAGTTGACCCATCTTTGGCGACGATCAAGATGCTTGTAATGTGTAGGAAAATACATTCATAAAAATTGATTTCATATGGGGTTTGTTTCTTGACTATTGGCATTTATTCATTCACAACGGAGTTTAGATTCATATTTTATCATAAGAGTAATTTTTATATAAAGTTGGTTACATTGGCATTGCCACTTTTTATTTTTATTAAGTCTCTTACAGTAGGGATATCAGTTTTTTTCAAAAGCATATTACAGTGGTTTCAGAGTGACAATCTCAGCCAGCTATGGGATGCCAAGAAAACAAAAGGGGATTATAATCAATTGGAAAGGGAAAATGGCTAGAAGTCAAGGGAAAAACGAAGAGATCTTACAAATTCTCTGGTCTTGTGGTATGTGTAGATGTTTGCAAGATGGGACTTGGTGGAGTCCCGATGCAGGAAGGACAGGTGGTATGCTATGATTAAAGGAATTTGAATGAGCACGAATAGAACTATGTGACTTGTGATCTTGAGTTGGTAGTTATCATTCATGCCTTGAAGATGTGGAGACATTATCTTCTTGGCAGGAGGTTTATCTTGATGAGTGATCACAGTGGGCTAAGGTACTTGTTTTACCAACCTAGTCTGAATGTCAGGCAAGCTAAATGGTTAGCTACTCTCAGTGAGTTTGATTTGGAGATCAAGTACATCAAGGGAAAGGAGAATAGGGTTGTAGATGCTCTTAGTAGAATAGTGTAGGTGAATCACATTGCAACAGTGAGTTCTTATGGCACAAATTTATAGGAGCGGATCTTGCAAGATGGAAGGTATTAGTTGCTGAGGCATGGGTTACAACAACGGGGTGAAGGTGATAGGGATGAGGAGTATCACCTCACGATATATGGCTTGGTCAGATCCAGGAACAGGATTTATGTACCAGATTTCAATGAGCTCAAGAAATTTATCTTGAGTGAGTTTGATGTCAAGTTGTATTCAGGTCGCCCTGGATATCAAAAGACATTGAAAATAATTAAAAGGTTCTATCATTGGCCAAACTTGAAGAAATAGGCGTTTTAGTTTGTTGCGAGATGTTTGGATTATCAACAGGTAAAAGCATGGTGTAAGCATCCAGGTACTTTATTGCAGCTGATTTTGATTCCAGAGTGGAAATGGGTGGTCATTTCCATGGACTTCATTATACGTTTGTCGAGGACATTGAGACAACATGATTCCATCATGGTTGTGGTTGACATATTAATTAATGTATCTCACCTCATTACAGTGAAGTCAACAAATTCAGCTAGTGATGTAGCTTAGATTTTCATTAGGGAGGGTGAGATTGCATGATGTTCCTAAGAATTTTGTATTTGATAGAAATGTCAAGTTCACTTCCAAGTTTTTGAAGGAGTTGTTGGCAAATTTGGGGACAGAGTTGGCCTTTAGTACAACTTATTATCCATGGACATATGGACAAATAGAGAGGGTTGACAGGATTCTTGAGGAAATGTTGAGGATGTATGTCATACATCAGTAGAGGAAGTGGGAAGATTATCTTTCACTGGTAGAGTTTGCATATAATAATAGCTATCAAAAATCCTTGAAGATGAGTCCATTTGAGGCACTTTATGGGCAGAGTTGTAATACTCCTATCAGCTGGAGTGATCTATTGAATAGGTTATTTATTGTACCAAATATGTTGACAGATATAGAACATGAAATGCAAGTTATTAAAATGAGTTTAAAGGCATCATAGGACAAGAAGAAGTGTTATGCATATCCACACAGGGTATTTAAGGAGTTTAAGGTTGGGTGGCATATGTACTTTCACATCAAGCCCAAGAGGAGCTCCTTGAGGATTGGGTCATTTGCCAAGTTGGAACCTTGATATTGCGGGCCTTTTGAAATCCTTGAGAGGATTGGACTAGTGGCCTATAGAATTTCACTGTCTCCGACAATGAAAGTACATGATATTTTCCATATTTCATTGCTTAAGAAGTATGTCCAAGATTTTGATCATGTGATTGACTGTTTTGTATTCTAGGTGGAACCAAAGGGATCATTCCAGCCATAACCACGATTCATATTGTAGCATAAACGGCTCATGCTCCGGAACATAGCAATCGAGCAGGTTAAAGTGCAATGGAAGCACTTTTGACCCAATGAAGTTACATAGGAGATGGTCGATCAAATACAGGGTTTTTATCCTTCATTATTTGTTGGTTCAAGCAAACGAGTTTTTGGTATATTTATATGTATATATGGATGTTGTAAATATGACAATGAGTTGTGTTATAAAGCTCCAATAAGTGGTATGATTCTCGTGTTTTTCATGTTGGTCATGGTTTGCAGTATTTGTTCATTGTAAATATTGCATCGAGCTATGTTATAAATATCCATGGGCAGTATGTGTTGTTTTCATCTGTTTTTTGGTCATAGGTGTCATAGAACACTGAGGATTGTTTTCCCTCAAGTGGGAGGGGTTTGTAACAACCCCTTGTTGATTTTCTATGTAAATAAAATAAGACCAAGGTCATGGGGCACGTATTCCAAGCTTAAAGTTGCGTAAAACATAACGATGGGTATCACTGGTGATTAATTTATGGCTATGGAAATTGGCAAAGGAAAAGCGGCAATAATTGGCATTGTATTTATGAAAATTAAAGAAAATAGGAGAAAAGGTGAGGAGACACATATTTGCATGAGAGCGAAATTGAAGGAAAATGAAGAAAATAGAGGCCTCAATGATAAAAAAAGGTTGTTGAGGATCAGTTCACAAAATTTTGTCGGTTCAATTTAGGAGCTCTCACTTTCCTTCTCTCATTATTTCTTACTCTTACACACTTATATTATTCTTGGAGCACTTTGGAATACATTGGATTTGGAGAAAGAAGGCAAAGGGAAGCAAGAAAGTGTAGGGGAACAATTGTATCAACAACTACAACTGGATTTCTTTGCAGGTAATAGGTTACATGTGTGATTTCTTTGCTAATTTCTAGATGCATGTGATTTTTTGGTTATGTGTTGTCATTAGCATGGACATTTTCCTTGATTGACAGTGGTTTTAGCCTTGCCTTGCAATTTCTTGGATAATTATGGTGTTGTGGGTTTTTTTTTTTTTTTTTTGTGTTCATGTTCCTTATGGTTGTGGGTTGGAACAAATGCTTTGGAATCCCTCGAACAACTTGGGTTGAATTACTAGTCCCTGGAGTCAGGTTGGACAAACGCTTTGGAGCCCTCGAAGGTTGTGGGTTGAATTACTAGTTCTTGGAGCCCTAGATAGCTTGGATAGATATCGATATGTTTAGTGTTAGTAATGCCTCGCCATAGAGGTGGAATAATTGTGGTTTAGGGTTGAGGTGGTTTGGCCTTCAGAATCCCTGGCTGGTTTTGTCTTGGTTTATTCCATGAGATCCCACATTCATGCTTGTAATATGGTGTGGGGGTGATTGGCTAAAGAAAGATTTGGTTCAATCCAATCTATGGTCGGGTGGTATGTGGAAGTCCTTGAATTGGTTGTCATTTTAATATTTTAATATGAGACATTTTTCTATTGTGATATATGAGCATTTTTAGTGATTATGTTGGTGATATTATGGCTGAGTTTCCATGGTTCTTATGTTGGTTATTTTTTGGTTATATGTTGGTTATGATGTGTACCATATATGGCTTTTGTCATGAATTGTTTAGTAATTGATTGGTTGATGAATGTATGGACTAATAAGTGTTGTTGAAGCTATGTGGAGGGGACATAGAACCTTCTTGGTGATTATCAGATGAATCTCAGACTAATATGATCATATATGCATTCATGACTTGTAACTTCTATGTTTTCCATGTGTTTGACAAAATGTTTGTTGTGGATTAGGGAGTCTAGGTCAATTTTCTGATTCAAGATTGAATGTTTAGCTTTGTTATCATGTTGATTATGATTCTGGAAAGTCTCAAGCAATTCTAAGGCAGTGGTCTAGAGGATGGTCTGAAAAGGTGGCACAAATCTGGGGACTGCATACTCATAACTGAAGAGTTTAGGCCATAACTGTTGAGATTCAACAAGATGATGAGCTTAGTGAAAAGATTCACCTTCACTAAGTGGGCCCATAGACTATTTTTGGTGCAAGTCTATTTTTAGACTATGCATATTTTTAGACATGGTGATCATATTTCAGAAGTTGCAAGATGTTATTTGTGGATGGTTGATCAAGCTGGAAAAATAGATGAAATTATATTTTTAGAAGATTGGGCGAAGTCTATTTATAGATCGTCGATCTAAAAATAGAAGTGTCAGTTTAACTCAGTTAGACTCAGTTGAGCTAGTTGTATCTAGTCTAACTGAATGATACACTAATGAGAGTGGAGTGAATTAATTAGTTAATTAATTCACAAATAATAACTCATTAATCAATTGAACAATACAACAGTTAACTACAGTGCATGGCAGTTTCAGTGGATTCCCAGTGGAGAGATAGGTGAAAGGAAAAGATGGACTATCTGTTGTGACTATAGTGATGCATTGATTGCATCACACACACATTGGAGTTGCCAATGAGGATTGCGTAGTCAAGGCAAGGGTAATTCGAATTCATTCAGAGCTATTCTTCAACAGAGATTGCGCAGTGGAGGCAGGCTAGCAGGGGGCAAAGATCGGTGCATGGATTTGCAGATTTTTCCTGATTAGTGTGTGACGATTGATTGTACAGAGAGCTTGATGTACTAAGATTTATATGAGATTGTTACATGATCTCTATGATACATAATATATGATAGTTGGGGTTTTCAGCTTCAGGCTTTCTCATTAAAAAACTGTGTTATGTGCGAATGTTTTTATTTATGCTTCACATGTGTTTGCAATTAATTTTCTGCAAAAGATTAACAGTGAAATGATTCTGTATTTTGCAAGAAGTTAAATATTGTGAGATCAGGGGAATCTGGATGTATGCATGCTTAGTTTATAATAATTTCTACATGGTATCAGAGCATTGTTAATTCTTGAAGATTGAAATTGTGAATAATTGGTGAGTTTGTGCTGGTGGACAATTCGAATTTGCTACAGAAGATTCTTGGTGTAGAAGTTGAGTATACATTGAAATGTCTTTCAATGGGTTGCGATTGTAGTATGCCCTTGATGGGAGCTCGAATTACATAGCCTGGAAGGATAGGATGGAGGCAATGCTGGAGGATAATGGACTGAGGGAGTTCATCGATAGCGATGTTCCTAAGTCGGGATCTAGCGATGTTGCATTATTTGATGCATGGCAAAAGAAGACAGCAAAGACAAGAAGAATTCTGTTGGAAGGTGTGAAGGACCATATTGTGTATAGCCTTCATGCGAAAGCCAGTCCATTGTTAATGTGGAATGCTTTGACAGATTTGTTCCAAAGCAGAAGCGACCAAAGGAAGTTGACGCTTAAAGACAAGCTCAGAAAAATAAAAATGGAGAAGGGCGACAGTATTCCAAAATATCTCACGAAGTTTGTCCACTGCAAGGATGAACTGGGACGTGTGGGGGTTACTGTTGATGATGAATACTTGGTGAGCTTGGCTCTCCTTGGGCTTCCGAAGAGTTGGCATAGCTACAAAGACTCTGTCAATGGACGGGAAAAACTGCCGGGATGGGAGCGACTTTGGTCGGATCTTGTGCAGGAGGAGATAAGGTGGGGTACCAGGGATGTCTCTTCATTGAAGAATGAAGATGAAGAGAATTGGGCTTTGGCTGCCAAAGCAAGGAAAGGGAAGGGAAAGAAATTTCCTTCAAAATCGGATGCTAAAGGCAAGAAGCAGGATTTGTCCAAAGTGAAGTGTTTTCACTGTCACGAACATGGGCATTTCACCTCTAACTACCCACAGAAGAAGAAGAACAAGAAGGTTGTTCGAGTTGCAGCTATAGAGGCCTTAGCCTCGCAATTTGAACTTGATTTCTCTTTGATCGCATGCTTGGTTTCAAGCGCAATGGGATCGTGTGGTATCTTTATAGTGGTTCGTCTTTCCATATGACAAGAGACAAGGAGTTGTTCAGTGACTTGGAGGAGAAGGACCTCCAAATGCATATAGAGATGGGCGATGATGGTCGATACAGTGCGACTGGCATTGGGACCATTACCTTTGAGAGGGAGTCTGGTAATCCATTCTTGTTGAAGGATGTTATGCATGTTCCAGGTCTGAAGAAGAACTTGGTCTCGGTCGCAATGCTGGAAGACAAAGGTTATGATGTTGTTTTCAGTGAGGGAAAGCCTTCCTTTGACATAAAACAATGGGTCAAACCAAGAAGATAGGGGTTCGAATTAAGAATCTCTACAAGTTGGAGTTAGATGGTTGCGCTGCAATGGTGGGCAAAGCAGAAGAAGTGGTGAGCCAGGATGAGGGCGAATTATGGCACAGGATATTGGGCCATCTTCACCATGGTGCTTTGAAGGTTTTGCGGCAGATTTCTACTGGACTTCCCAAGGGTACTCTTGCACAGTCAGATCAGTGCAAGGGAAGTACTATGGTTAAGTTTGTGAAGATTACCTTTCATGAGAAAGAGAACCGTGCTTCGGTGATCTTGGAGAGAATTCACACATACGTGTGTGGACCTTTCTCGGTTGCTTCAATAGCAAAACACATGTATTATGTTATATTTGTTGATGACTATTCTTGTAGATGCTGGATCTTCTTCATGGAGAAGAAGAGTGAAACGTTCTCAAAGTTCTATGAGTTCAAGGCATTGGTGGAGAAGGAGTCGGGGAAGCAAGCGAAAGCTCTACAGAGCGATAATGGTGGTGAATACATCTTAGGCGAATTCAAAGACTTCTGTAGCAAAGAAGGAATTCGAAGAGAATTCATAGCGCCTCATAACCCACAACAGAATGGGGTCACTGAGAGGAAGAACATAATGATCGTGGGTGCTGCACGAGCAATGCTGCATGACCAGGGCCTACTGATGCAGTTGTGGGTGGCAGCATGCAACACTGCAGTTTATGTGCAAAACTGTTGTCCTCGTAGAGTACTTGGCATGAGTACACCTGAAGAAGCTTTTACTGGTAAGAAGCCTAATATTTCTCATTTGAAGATTTTTGGCTCATCTGTTTACATTCATGTGACAAAGGACGCTAGGAAGAAGTTGGAGCCAACTGCAGAAGTTGAGATATTTGTGGGGTACACAGAAACACCCCATAATTATCGTGTGTATTTTCCAGACAGTCGAATGACTGTCGTGCGACGGGATATAAAATTCAATGAGGTGAAAGAAATGAAGTTTTTGCTTGAGAGGGAGCTACACTTGCATGCAGAGGAGGAACTTCTTGTTCCCAAAGATGAGCCTCTAGATGTGGATCAGCCACAAGAGGAGATTCATGGAGTGGAGGAGTCCACTCATGCAGAACCAAACATCAAACAAGGCAGAAAGCGTACCACAGAAGCTGAGAGACTGAAGGTTGATGCGACACAAAATGTAGGAGTCCCTACATCACAGCGTAGACAGAGATAGTCACCTGACCGTTTTACTGGATACATGGCTCTTATGAGCAAGTGTATCGTGACAAAGCCATCTTCTTTTGAAGAGGCAGTGCAGGAGCCCACATGGGTAGATGTCATGGTGGAGGAGTATGACTCCATTGCTAGAAACAGTGCTTAGGAGATTGTTCCAAGGCCAGTGGGAAAATCAGTTGTAGGATCAAGATGGATCTACAAGGTAAAGCAAGCTGCTAATGGGAGCGTTGAGAAGTATAAGGCAATATTTGTTGCCCGGGGCTTCTCACAGATCGAGGGGATTGACTATGAAGAAACCTTTGCACCTGTCGCGCGGTATTCTTCCATACGAACCATCCTTGTTGTCTCAGCACAGATGGGTTGGCACATTCATTAAATGGATGTGAAGACTGCGTTCCTTAATGGGATCATTGAGGAAGAGGTGTACATTGAACAGCCTGAAGGATTTGAGATCTTCAGCAGCGAGTCGCATGTGTGCAGGCTCAAAAGAGCGTTGTATGGGCTGAAACAAGCACCACGTGCTTGGTACACTTGGATTGAAAACTATTTCACTGGACTTGGCTTCACCAAGAGTGAGGCGGATGCAAACCTGTACCAAATTGTGTTGGAGGGTAAGATTTTAATCATTGTTCTTTATGTTGATGATTTAATACTAACGGGTGATGAGCAGTTGATACACTCATGCAAGGCAGATCTTGCAAAGGAGTTTGAGATGAAGGATTTGGGCCTCCTTCATTATTTCCTTGGATTGGAAATATGGCAGCGGGAAGGTGAATTGTTTGTGTCTCAAGGCAAGTATGCCCAGGAGATACTGGAGAAGTTTCACATGCAAGGCTGCAAGCCTATTGATACTCCTCTTCCAAGAAATTGGAGGAAAGAGGATGCTACATCGGCAGAGGTAGTGGATGCCACTGTTTATCGACAGTTGGTGGGTTCACTCACGTATTTAGTTAATACAAGATCGGACATATGATATGCGGTGAACCAGCTTTCACAAGCGATGGTTAAGCCTACCAAGCTCTTTTGGAAGGCAGGCAAGCATGTCCTGAGGTATCTCAGGGGCACATTTGAGTATGGTTTATGGTACAGACAGACATATGAGATGAAGTTGCATGGCTTCACGGATGCAAATTGGGCAGGAAGCCCAACAGATAGAAAGAGCACATCAAGAGGGATTTTCAGTATTGGATCTACGGTAGTTTCTTGGTACAACAGGAAACAAAGATCTGTGGCACTCAGTTCAGTGGAAGCAGAATACATGGCAGCAAGTCAAGCTGCATGTGAGGCTATCTGGATGAGGAAGATCTTGGTCGGTTTGTTCGGTTCACATTTAGATCCCACAGTGATACATTGTGATAATCAGAGTTGCATTAAACTCTTGCTTAATCCTGTGTTTCATGGTAGATCTAAACATATTGATATCCGGTATCATCATATCAGAGATTGTGTGCAGCGGAAGATCATGTTGCTTCAATACATTCCTACGGAGGATCAGGATGCAGATATTCTGACGAAGGCACTCACCAAGAGCAAATTCGAATACCATAGAGGCAGGATCAGGGTGAAAGATAATCCCTATCTTGTTGAGAGGGAGTGTTGAGATTCAACAAGATGATGATCTTAGTGAAAAGAGTCGCCTTCACTAAGTGGGCCCACAGGCTATTTTTGGCACAAGTCTATTTTTAGACATGGTGATCATATTTCAGAAGTTGCAGGATGCTATTTGTGGATGGTTGATCAAGTTGGAAAAATAAATGAAATTCTATTTTTAGAAGATTGGGCGAAGTCTATTTATAGATCGTCGATCTACAAATAGAAGTGTCGATTATTATTAGCTCTTAATAATAATCCGACAATAAACAACAACTTATTCTCTTGGAGCACTTAATTTTAGTGCATAGATTTGGCAAATCAGTGAGCTGAGGGAATTACGCAATTCCCAAGGGAAACTGGTGGTTCATGCATGGAGGACTCAGTTAGAACTGAAGTGGCAAAGTTATGACAGAGTTGGAAGAGCAGTCATGGAGTTGTATTCAGTTTAACTCAGTTAGACTCAGTTGAACTAGTTGCATCTAGTCTAACTAAATGATACACTAGTGAGAGTGGAGTGAATTAATTAGTTAATTAATTCACAAATAATAACTCATTAATCAACTGAACAATAAAATAGTTAACTACAGTGCAAGGCAGTTCCAGTGGAGACCCAGTGGAGAGATAGGTGAAAGGGCAAGATGGACTATCTGTTGTGACTATAGTGATGCATTGATTGCATCACAAACACATTGGAGTTGCCAATGAGGATTGCATATTCAAGGCAAGGGTAATTCGAATTCATTCAGAGCTATTCTTCAGCAGGGATTGCGCAGTGGAGGTAGGCTAGCAGGGGGCAAAGATCGGTGCATGGATTTGCAGATTTTTCCTGATTAGTGTGTGACGATTGATTGTACTGAGAGCTTGATATACTAAGCTTTGTATGAGATTGTTACATGATCTCCATGATACATAATATATGATAGTTGGGTTTTTCAGCTTCAAGATTTCTCGTTAAACAACTGTGTTATGTGCGATTGTTTTTATTTATGCTTCACATGTGTTTGCAATTAATTTTCCGCAAAAGATTAACAATGGAATGATTTTGTATTTTGCAAGAAGTTAAATATTGTGAGATCAGGGGAATCTGGATGTATGCATGCTTAGTGTATACTAATTTCTACAATAATTGCATGGAGGCAATCTTGTGAGTGCAGTTATAGCCTCATTACTGCATGGAACCAATGTCAAGGGTGCAGTTCTGAGTCCAGGTCAGTGAAACAAGGTTCCAGCATGGGGTGTTTCTTTAGCTTCTGGATGATCTGTAGTCTCTGTAGGATGTCAATTTGTGGTCAGTTTTAGGCCCCACTTCCTTAACTGGAAATGAGAGATAAAGTCATGTCATAGTGACACTCGTCTCATGTTTACCCTGGCAAGCTTGTGAAATGGGTAAATGTGGGAGGGGGGTTACACTGAGGGATATATATATATATATATATATATATATATATATATATATATATATATATATATATATATAATGCACAACAAGCATGTTTTGTGTCGATAGTGAGTTGTTGTGAGTGTTAATCACCATAGTATTGAAATTCATTTTCTTCAGATTCAGTTTTTCCCATTTTTTAACACATATTTCTTTGTTTTGCACACATGGTGGTTGATTGAATATATTTAGTATAAAATATATAACCCAAAGCAACATCATTCCCAATGGAAGGTTTTGCTAGCAAAACAATTGTAAGTTTGAAATATGCATAGTGGGGGGCTTATTTGTATTTATAAGACAAAGGATCTTTATGAGCTAGTTAAACATTCTTATGATATAGGTAACCACTTTTAAGTAAAAGGCGGGGCTTCGAGATCTAGTGAAGCTATGGATAAGCATGTATCAATCCATTTGGAAAGGCCATGCCCTTTTAAATATGAAGTTTGGCAATGGTTATCACTTCATCAAAGGATTAACCTTTAAGAATAAGTTGCATGAAGTGGTTATTACTAATTTAGCTTGTGCATTATGTGGTAAGGATGAGATATTTCCACAAGCTTTTTGGAAATGTAAATGCACTAAAATTGTGTGGACATGAATTCAAGTTGAATCTCATCTTCTTTTGATAGTTCTTCTTTCATGGAAGGGGCCCCTCCGAGGGGACACTTGGATGGCTAGGGAAAAAGACGAATTATTTTAGCTTTCAATTTTTCTATAGAAACATTATTATAAGGTTCTATTCAATGAGATTCCACGTCCCTTTATTCTTGGGGATTTGTGGAGTTTTAAGCAAGAGTTGGTTCCAATCCTACAAATTCACTTACATACATTATGCATTCTATTATGATGTTGAGACACTCCTTGTGGGGGTTTTGGTTCATGTTATGGCATTTTTAGATTTTGTAAAGTCTTTCTTAGCACCCCTATTGTTTGGATGATGCAATCACCTCAACACTTGATGTACTTAATTGTTTAAAATTTTAAGGAAAATATCTAAAGTATTTTCAAAAATAAAAATTAATTTGATTATAGAAAAATTGAACTCGATGAGTCAATAGAGTGATATGATCTACAAATTTTCCAAATTTTGATTTGTTTAGAACAAAATGCTTCTCCTAAAAATTTGTGAAGGAAATTTAGACTTAGTAACCACACAACCCTATAGAGGCAATAGATTTAAAGAAAGCGTCCAAAAAGTTACAGATTCCTTAAAAAAAAAAAAAAAAAACACATATAGATGTCTTTAAATTATTATAGGAATATTTTTTGCACTTAGAGAAGTGAAGTGCATTTTACAATCAAATGTTGAAAAGATTGTAATGTATGTCCCATGCCCTCCCAAATATAAAATACAATACAAACTATGAATATAATAATAAATTTAATGTGGAATAAATTATATATAGATTTAAAGAAAGCATCCAAAAAGTTAAAGATTTCTTAAAAAAAAAACATATACTGATGGTTTTAAATTTTTATAGGAATATTTTTTGCATTTAGAGAAGTGAAGTGCATTTTACAATCCAATGTTGAAAAGATTATAATATATGTCTCATGTCCTTCCAAATATAAATATAATATACACTATGAATATAATAATAAATTTAATGTAGAATATATATATATATATATATATATATATATATATATATATATATATATATATATATAATTCTCCAATAATATTAATAATGTAAAGTATACTAACTTAAGTTCAGTTCATTTTAGACTGAAATCATTCCTTTAAGCATAAAAATATATTTTTTTTCTCTACATATTTAAAATTATGATGAATTTATCACAATCTCACCCAAGTTAACTATTTCAATCTAATTAACAATTTGGACTTCCAGCTTAATCTGAAATTAAAATGGATTTACCCCATTCTCATTAAAGTAATAACAATTTCAATGAAATAATTTACCAATTAAAAATTTCAAGAGTTGAGTGGGTTTCAGGCTTTAGATTGTATCACGGGTTGGCTCTGTGTCATAGCTTCTTGGTTTTTGAATTTGATGAACATTTTTATTTTCGACTTCAAAGAATAGAATATTGCACAACTGACGACTTTAATGAAAGGAAGCAATTTCGAATAATATAGTGTTGAATTGGATACACCATAACCTGAACATTTCAAAATGGAAAGCTCCCCTGCATCTTTACACAACTAAACATTCATGCGATTATCCCACTCTTAACAGTAACAACACTCACATAGAAAATCAGAAGTATATCAACCCACTCTTAACAGTAACAACACTTACATAGAAAATCAGAAGTATATCAACATACAGACTCCAAAGATGACAGTAAGAAGGCAATGGGAAAATATAGTGACGAAGCAATACGGACTGGACGACTGTAACACCCAATAAACCAATAAGAAGCAGCCAACCTAAGAAGCCCATCTAAGTCTCCGGCTTATAATCAGAAAACATAAAGTTATATGTAATTTGCCCAGAAGCCTTCAAGGTAGCACACAAGTCAATAATATTTAGTCATACTGGGTTTACACCAATGCTAAAAGACCTTAAAGACTTTGCAGTGCTATAATTTCAGAAATGAATTTTGTAATTCTCCTGCTGGTAGGGACGTTTGCTCCAAGCCATTGTAATATTGAGGATTCTCATGGTATTGGGCATATATATTTTCAGGTACAAAAACAGGTTCGGCATTTGATGGCCCATCCCGTGGTTGTGTCATATTAATACCCCGATTCTGATGCATCCAAGCAGCTGAGCTCTTGACGGAAGATGATACAATATAGTAAGCAATGCCAAAGGTAACTGCGACCAAAGACAGCACTGACCCTCCAGCAAAGACACCGGTCTTGACAGAGCAATCGCTGGAAAAATAGATTTCTTCATTGTGTTCGTCATTGAGAGCAACTCCAGTCGAAAGTAGGCAAAATGCAATTATAAAAGTAATCCTGTAGGTGGATGTATGAACACAGTTATAAAACCCTACTTCAAACAAAACTTGTGATGGGAAAGATAAGAAGATACCAAGGGCATAAAGGGCTACAGTAACATCGATTGACCAATCCACCCAGTTTAACAAGATAATGCAATTACTGTTTGGGCATGCCCATGGACTTCAAATACCTTGAAAGTTAACTTTCATTAGCAACATTTTTATCTCAGACTTCAGAGTTCAGGTTTATGTGATTTTTCTTCGGATTTATCACATAGCAATTTTGGTTTTGATGATGATGAATTATATTGGCTAATTAGAAATATAAACTCAAAATTAGTCTGTGATGGATTAAATAAAATATTCTAATCATTATGTCAATAACAATTATTTTGATGATGGACCACACTAACTAATTAAAAATATAGACACAAAATTACTCTGTATAAACTAAACAAAACATTCTAATCACTATGCCAACACATCCTCTAGGGATATATACATCAATGCTCACTATATACAAACGCAGTTCATAAAGAACATATGATATAATGAGAGCTCGGTTTGAATTTGCAAGAAAAATTATAATTTAGTGTATATAGATACCGAACGCCCTGCATTAAGAAAGCAGACATTAAAACCAAAATTTCAATCTAGCGCACTGCAGAGTATAGAATTTAGACAAATAAAATAGTTGCTCAACAACTAATCCGTAGACCTTAGATTTACCAGCATTACCATCATGTTAATGAATTAAATCCCACTGAATGGAAGGTGTTTAACATTACAACACGCTACAGTTCTTGAGCATATAGTGTATTCTCTTGGGCAAGAATGCGTGTGCACATCATAAACTTTGTCATTTACTATTAGCAACTCAGTTTTTATTCTCAGTGATCAACGGAGAACTGATTTCCTTAAAAAGTGATTCATTTCATCACATTTGTTGCTGGAACCTTGGTTGTGATTGTCACTGATTCTTGATGTGTGTAGTAGACCCAGTTCTAAACTTGGAACAATACAAAAATTCTTGGCAGATAAACCAACTTCAGCACATAGTGTATTCTCTTGGTCAAGAATGGCCTGTGCACATCATAAACTTTGTCACTTACTATTAGCACTTCAGTTTTTATACTCAGTGATCATTGGAGAACTGAGAATTCCTTTAAAGTGATTCATTTCATCACATTTGGTGTTGGAACCTGGGTTGTGATTGTCATTGATATTGATGTATGTAGTACACCCAGTTCTAAACTTAGAACAATACATAAATTCTTCTTGACAGATAAACCTTAAAAGTACAACACGTAGAGGTAGAGTCAAAGAATCAAGATATATAGATTAATGACAATTTTTTAGTGCATTCTAAACGCAGGATGCTGTCACAGGATTGTGTGAAGACTCGGTAAAGCGAGGACACTCTAGAAGATAATCTAACCCTTATTAAGGGTCACTCTCAATCCCTCTCCATAAAATTTGGACCTCAAATCTATCTAATAAAGAATAAACCCTACACAAACTAATTGATGTACGCCTCATTAATATATTAATACTTATAACATGATATAAGTATCTATAGACTATCCACTAATTAGTCCTAATTTTACATTAGTGAAAATGTGGCCCAGATTTGTGGCCATATTTCAAAGCAGACAATTGACATTGTCAAAAAGATGGATTTTCTCACAAAAAGATTTCTTAAGTAGTCCTTAGAGGGTAAGGCATTTGACCAACACAATGTCGGATAAGACAGTGCAATTTGCCAAATTTCATCGTTGTTTTTCAAAATTGTCTAGGTAACATACTACCAGACCACAATGATTTGCGTCTCTGTTACTAGAAATGGAACAGGAGCCAACAATTCCATCATCAAATGGTCTGGAAATTGAATGGGACGGAAAATGTCATTTTCCACCCCCATGTTCCCGTTTTTTAAGGGCCGAAAAGGACTTCTCAAGAAATGTGAAACTATTTCTCTAAAATTCTTTGTTGTTTCCCACAAGGAAAAAAATGAAAATAAAAGCAGAGTACAAAAAATTTAATTAAAACACAAACACTAAATGTATTTCGACCATTCTCTGTTGTAGCCATCCATTTTGATTTTCCATAAACTCGTTGTGACTCTGACTCATGAGCATGTTGAAGATAATGCAGTCTCCATTGAGAAGAGATTGACAACGTCAAGGAGGAAAAGCATCCCTCATTTGGTACTTGCTGTGTGAAGTGTTGTTGTTTGAAACTCCCGCGGACCGTATACGAATCTAGCCTCTGTGGGTGTGGAGAGAAATTCCCTGCAAGAGCATTGTTGGAAAAGCCACAGACCATTTTCATTTGAGCACTAGATGTGGCGCTTGGAGACCATGATCACTGATTTCCACCAACAATTGGACATGATTTGGCAACATTTGGGCATGATTTGGCAACATTTGGGCATTTGAGAAGAGGTATTTTATTGTATGTGGGTTTATTTTGTATTTTCAGAGTTCTTTGAATCTATTTTGATTCTTTTACCATTGTAATGGCCGAAATTCATCTCGTTTACACCATTAGAAATACCCATTTCCAAAATGAAACCCCGCAGTGCACCCCACAGGAAACCAAAACATAGAATAGAAGGAAGCCAAAAGGGATTTTGAATCCCATCTATGGGCAGTGTTCAAATGCACTCAATCATATAGTGGAGGAACAAGCGGTACAAGTTGTTGAAGGGTTTGGTTTTTCCCCTACTGTAAGAACCAGAAATACCAGAAATTGAGGAGTGTATCAAGAGTTAAAGTGGCATTTAATTAAAATGGAGAAAAGAAAAAGCCTGGTGAACTACATGTGAACACGTCCCTCAAACTAAAAAGCTGGTTTAGTAAAACAATTGCTTGATTTTGGAACCCCAAAACAAGTAGCTGAAGGAAGGTTGCTTGGGAATGGGAGTGGGAGGGGAAGCAAGAATATATATATTTTGATGCATTTATGTCAACAAGTATGTAGAATGATGATTTAGATATAAAAAGCATAAAAACATTGATTAAACTATACAACATCAATCATCTAGAAGATATAATCTTCATCAACCACATGTTCACAAGTTACAAGTTCTCATTTATATTAAGCATGTAAAGGTGCACATAACCAAAATAACATCGAGTGCAATCCATCTCTAAACAGAAAATACATCAACAAATAGGCTCTAGATGGCCTCTAGCATCCAAAATAGTCGTGCTACAACAAATACCTACATATCATCAAAATCATTTCCTATCTTGGGATCTTTGTCATCAATATCACCCTCTAAGCATTAACATAGAAAAGCGTAGCATGTCAAGTCAAGATTTTGTTTGAGTGATGGGTACATTTTTAGTAGGGTCGTGATAGAGGAGTCCAAAAACCAATGTCACTAACATTAAGGTCCATAGAGGGCTTGGTGCTCTTGATTAAATACAAGCTCCATATCCTAGTACATGACAAAATTCAATGGAAACATTACAATCCCCCCAATCCTGAAATCCTGAAAAACTGATAAGTTTGTTTTGAGTGAGATCTAAAATTATACTTTCAGTATTTTGGATTTTTCTCAGTTGGAGTTGTTGCAGTTGCAGCAACAATAAATGAGAGGGAGTTGCAGTGCAAATGCAGGGTTGGCAGTAGCTTGGCAGTGTCAGCAACATCAGATTTGCGTCGTGGTTGGTGGGTAGTGGCAGGTAATCACAGTGGCCATACATCAGCAACATAATAGGAGATGATACAAAGACAGGGTGTTGTGGCAGAAAGTGCGGCACTAGAGAGAACACAGTCATCGCTAAGAGTGAGTGTTAGTTTATGTAGCATCGGATGTGTTCTAGCCACGAAATTTGGTGCAGATGCTAGAGTACATGAGATCTCCAAGGCCTAGAAATCGCTTATGGAAATTCCACCTAGAAATGACTTAATTAGATTATTAACCTATTTTATAATGTTTCCTAAGTCTAAACTTAGGAAAACTCGTTAATTAATCAGAATTAATTAAGTCAAGGTGTGAATCATCTAGAAACTCACACAAATCGATTCCAAGATGATCCTAGCCAGTGATTAAGTTTTAATCTTGGTTGTTGGTGCTCCAACAGTGGATTATAAGAGGAAGTTGATGGGCACTTGGAGAAGACACACCGGAGACAGTGAGGCTGGAGGAAGATTTCCAGATCCAGTGAGTACATTTGCAAAGAGGTAGAAGATCCACTGTGAGGATGACGCAGGGGCAGCGTATTAGACTCTAATAGGAAGTTCAATTTACAGATTCGGGAAGTCATTTCAAAGTTTCGGTGGCATAAGAATTTCACAGAAGCTGGGAGAAACATTTCCAGATTCAGTGGCAAGTAGGAGAGGCAGCTAAGTGTGAGATCCATCCCATACAATTTTGTGCTTGCACAGAGCCTACGGAGAGGGTGACGTAGGGAAAGACACAGAGGGTTTCAGAGGCTATTCTTCAGTGTCGGATTTGCTTGTGGGGTGAGGAAAATTCCTCACTAGATTTTTGCTAATATTTTTCTTTGCAGGATTTCCAGATTTTGACATCCAGATTGTACTCAGAATTTCTCACTGCTGCATAATAATAAAAACCCTCATTGTTGCACCAATTTTCCCAAGTTGGGTTTTTTTGGGGACAACTGTCCAAAAATAACAGTGTCATTTTATGTGTGTATGTGTGTTAGTATTTTCTCAGATTCCAACGCTATTATTTCCGCATAGTTTTATTTGTGAAGGTTGTAGTGTGTTTATTTCGATGTTGTCATAACAATAAACTGAATAATTAATTATCAATTAGAAGAAATAATATCAGTTGTTGCAATGGGATTTCAGTCTTGAAATTTTCATGTGGTATTAGAGTGTGATTGATTAGCCAGGAAGCTCAGAAGCGAAGAGAAAATTTTGCTGCTTAGAGGGAGAAATATGGCGAAATTCTTGAGGCAATGTAGTTCCTTGAAAAGCAAATCGAGTTGTCGGGGCAATTGTTCGATTTTCCGCTGTGGGGTTGCAGAAAAGTCGAGTTGCCCGGGTTGGTGATTCCAACAGTGAGAGGGAGTAGCTGCAGCTCAGATTTTTGTTGAGCAAATTCCTTGGTTGGACGTAGAGGGTTTTGCAATAGCAAAACCAACGTCAAGTGGAAGATAAAATCACACACAACAGAGGGAAAATTTCTCTCAGGGAACTTCGAATCTCATAAGTTCAATTTTTCCTTACAGATTGGTAGTAGTTGTGAGCATATTATATTCTCACTCCATAAGGGAGTGCGAGTAGCAGAGCAGCAACCAAGCAGAAGGAAAGAGGGGATTTTCGACAGTTTTCCAGATGACCACTACAGGGTTTAGAGATCATGATAGGTTGGATGGATCATCCAATTATGTCATCTAGAAGGCCAGGATGTCCTTCCTTCTAAATGAATATGGCCTGAAATCCTACATAGATAATGTGGTGGAAGTTCCCCAAGATGAAGATCACCTCAAGGAATATAGGAAGGAGATGGAAAGGGTGAAGTGGTTGATCCTAGATGGAGTTTGGGACCATATAGTCTAACTCATAGCAACCAAGGGAATGGCCAAAGAGATGTGGGATGCTCTCTCCACGCTATACCAGGGGACCATATAGTCTAACTCATAGCAACCAAGGGTATGGCCAAAGAGATGTGGGATGCTCTCTCCACGCTATACCAGGGTACTTCCGAGCAACGGAAGATGTTCCTGGAGAAGAAGTTGAGATGCATTAGGATGCAGAAGGGGGAAGGCATAAATCCCTTCCTCACCAGGATTCAGGATGTCCGAGACCAGCTTATAGTTGTTGGGGCAATGCCTCAGCCATCAGAGCTAGTACAGTTGGCACTAAACAGTGCCTCGTAGAATTGGAAAATCTTCGTCCAAAGTATATAGCACAGAGACACACTACCAGGATGGGACATAATGTGGGATGACCTGCAACATCAGGAGTTAAGGAAAGCTCTGTTAAAGAGCTCCATCAGTGGCAGTAGTAGTAGTCGATCGAAGGTGGTGAAGGAGGAGGAGAATGTGGCCCTCGCATCAAAGGGTCCCAGTTAGGGGCAGGGGGAGAAAAGAAGGAAGAAGGACATGTCAAAGGTAATGTGCTTCAGGTGTGGTGAGTTTGGTCACTACAACACGCAGTGTCCTCTTAGGATGAAGGACAAGCAGGAGAAGCAGGACCAGCATGCAGCTTCAATTGAGATCGACAAGTTGTCCTCTAGGTTGGAGGAGGCTTCGCGATGATGCTAGCCATACCTCCAGGAGTGAGTTGGGGTGACTTGGAGTTGCATCCCTAGAGAGCTACATATATGGGCAGGGTCCATTGAGGAGTCCACCTCATGTATCATTACCTAGCTACGACGGCCCATAGTATTCAGTAGCAAGATGGATTAGTGCCAGGAGATGCAGTCAGAACCAGAGTGACAATTGCATACTAGTAGAAGTCAAATGTTGGAGAGCGTAGTTCAGAGCTGATTGCAGTGCAGGTGGATTGCAGGTGGAACAATGCAGAGTCAGCAGCAGCGAAAATTCTTCAAAGACAGTGTAGATGCTAGTAGTAGTCAAAGACTTGGGTGATAGATGCATCATACTGAACACATTTGATTTAGTATTTTGGATGTTTCTTAGTTGCAGTTGTAGCAACAACAAATGAGAGGGAGTTTCCGTGCAGATGTAGGGTTGGTAGCAACTTGGGAGTGTCAGCAGCAGCATAAATGCAACATTAGAGTTGCACAGTAGTTGGTGGGCAGTGGCAGGCAGTCACAGTGGCTAGGCATCAGCAGCATGACAGGAGATGATACAGAGTAGGGTGTTGTGTCAGAATGTGCAACACTAGAGAGAACAAAGTCCTCGCTAAGAGAAAGTGTCATTTTTGTAGCATCGAATGTGTTCTAGCCAAGAAATTTGGTGGAGAGACTAGAATACATGAGAGCTCCAAGACCCAAAATTTTTTCTGGAAATCCCACCTAGAAATGACTTAATTTGATTATTAACATATTTTTAATGTTTCCTAAGTCCAAACTTAAGAAAATTGGTTAATTAATCTGAATTAATTAAGTCAAGGTGTGAATCATCTAGAGACTCACGCGGATCGACTCCAAGATGATCCTAGCCATTGATTAAGTTTTAATCTTGGTCGTTGGTGCTTCAAAAGTGGATTATAAGAGGAAGTTGATGGGCACTTGGAGAAGACACACCAGACACCAGAGACACTTGAAGAATTTTATTTCCAGAGTAGCAACAGTTAGTTGTCGGAGAGCCAGAAATTGAAAAAGTGAGTGAGGGGGCAGGGACAGTGAGGCTGGAGGAATATTTCCAGATCCAACAAAGTGCATTTGTAGAGAGGCATAAGAGCCACAGTTATGCTGACGTAGGGGAAACATATTAGCCTCTAATAGGCAGTTCGATTTGCATAATCTAGAAGTCGTTTCAGAGTTCCAATGGCAGCAGAATTTCGCAGAAGTCGAGAGAAACGTTTCAAGATTCAGTAGCAAGTAGGAGAGGCAACTCAATGTGAGATCCAGGTCATACAATTTTGTGTCTGTGCGGAGCCTACACATAGGGTGATGAAGGGCAAGATGTAGAGAGTTTTAGAGGCCAGCCTTCAGTGCCGGATTTTCCTGTGTGCTGAGGAAAATTTCTCACTAGAATTTTGCGAGTATTTTTCTCAATAGGATTGCCAGCTTTCGGCATCCAGATTGTACTCAGAATTTCTCGCTGCTGCATAATAATAAAAACCATCATTGTTGCACCAGTTTTCCCAAGTTGGGTTTTTTCGAGGACAATTGTCCAAAAATAATGGTGTCATTTTTATGTGTGTGTGTGTGTGTGCTAGTATTTTTTCATATTCCATCGCTATTATTTCCGTAGAATTTTATTTGTGAAGGTTGCAGTGTGTTTATTTTGATGTTGTTGTAGCAATAAACTAGATAATTAATTTATCAGTTAGAAGAAATAATACCATTTGTTGCAATAGGATTTCAGTCTTGAAAATTTCACATGCATTGTGTCAACCTCCTCCTTAATGATATCAATAACATTGCATGGATTCGAAAAATGGAAAATGAAGCAAAGTTGCTACAATTTTTGTTTATTGAGCATGAAACATCCATAAAAATTTGTAAGAAATATGCCAACCTGCAACTTCTTTAATGTGTTGAGATGAGGTTTGTATATATATTCATTTTGTTATCATGCCTCATCAAAGTGCATCAATATCTTAGGGAGATGTTGGTATCAATTTAATGGAAAAGGTGGAAGGGCTCTCGTATTGGGAATGGTCCCCAAGTTGAGGACATTATCGTTGCCCATTCTTCGAAGTATTTTGGAGGAGAGTGGAAGATATCATTACCCTCATCACACATATTGTTTCCACCCTTAGCATGTTTGAAAATGTTCATCCAAGCTCAAAGGATGCATGTGAGAGTGTGGATCAAATAAGACAGAAGCTTTATGACAATGGAACATGGAAATTCTAGGGTTGATATGGGCACTTTTACCCACCACCCGTGGGTGACACCCATAGGTGAAAATTTTCTCCTACATTATCTTCAGTCAGCAGAAAACAACGCCTTGTAGCCACCAGATAGCTCAATGTTCCATCATCTCCGCCACTTGAGCCAACGATTATGCACCCTCGCCCAGATGTCATGATTGTATGTTTGAAGGTGGGCCTTCCAAACCCGCAGGTATGGCTTTCATTGTGTAATTGGGTATTTTTTCTTACTTATCATGGACACTTCTGGGCATGGATTAGTGAGGGGATTCGACAGAAAGAATGGACTTGGTCTATACTCTTTTACCCTTGTCCAACTTGATAGTTAACCTTGCATCCTAGTCTCATTGCATCTCCTTTATTGGCTATTAGCTTTAGGAGTGGCGATACATGGGAAACCTCGATTTTGGTTGCATGATATTGCTTCTCGACATCACATACATCACTCCCCTTCGCTCATTATAACCCCTTTTCAGATATTTCCCATTCGGGTCCACATTTTTCCATTGGGTCCACAAAGAGTTAGCCTCCCCCTCCCCTTGTCCACAATTTGGGTTGAGCCTTGAACATTGCCCTAGAGGTAGATGAAGCTAAAAAGAAAGTTAAAAGAATAATTTGGCCACTTACAATAGGAAATGTACCATAAAATTCAAAAGATGGTAGGGACATAAAAAGTTAGCACGTGGGCAAAAGCCAAACATAAGCTCTACCCCTTATCATGGTCATCACCCTGGTTCCTAGGGCCCCTATGTGAGCCCCTTGTAGTTTTAAGGAACCCATGATTGTCCCAAACCCTGTTGGGCAACTTCCCAACCTTAAGGGGGTATTCACTTCTATATCATTCACATCATGTTCTCATTCCCTGTAGCCCCGAGAAATTATTAAAAAAATAAAAATCAATAAAATACATATGAAGAAGAGTGGAAAAACAAAGGCTAGGGTAACTCGTGTACCATGATTGCTCCCTCCTACATCTATACATCCATGTGTGGGCCTCCCTCATTATAGATACCCTTGTTCCATGGCATGTGGATTGGAGCCTTCCCCTAATACCCCACTCTGTTCCACTATTATTTCATATGACACTTGTCATTTTTCGGATGTACCATGGACTTGTAACTCCCTTAGAGGTTGAAACCACCTAATAGGGTCCTTGAATAACCTCCTTCTTGAAATTGGGGACACCTGTACATTCTAAAGCCCATTATGGAAGGGCATGCCATTATGAAGTGCCCACTTGGTTCCATGATTTGTATGCTCATTCTCTCAATTTCACTAATGAATTGTTGTAATGGAAGGTGAGGAGACACTTTGGATCTTATACATGATTGCAGGTGGGTCTTCATCTCAGGGTTTGGTCTCCCTGTACGAGGTGCAAGCCCTCTAGTGGGTCATATTTACATTTGTAGGGTGTGCATTGAGATCCATGGGTCTCCACTATAGCAGAGAACAACAACCATGCCATGGGATCCTTCACCACCATTCATTGTTCGCTCGTGTCTGTCTTATTTGATGATGATGATGCACTTGGACCACCTTTCCTAGCTGGCTACACACTTGCGCCACACACCTGGAAATTTTTCCAGGGCCCATATGGGTTTTTGTATCACCATGGGAGACAAGGTATGACTTGCATCATTGCTCTTTCCCTTGCAGATTGGGTACATGCTTGTCCGATTCAGTTGGAGACCCATGAGGATGCTTTTGTGCCCCCACTGTCACTTGGGAGCACCACAGGTCATTTTCTTGGATATCAAGGGGCCACCCCCTTCATCATTGTTATTGGAGCCCTCCTACTTATTTTGGCACATGAGAGACTTCATTTTTCCTTCCAACAACCCTTCTAGCTATCTCTCTATCATTTCAACCCTCTTGGGAGGCTAATTATTCTTATTATGGAGCTATTTGGTGGGCTTTTCACCAAAGGTATTGTTATTTTTCACATTATTTTATTATAAGGGCATATCTTTCTAAAGATTTCAGACCTGCAATTTGGTGGGCTTTTCACCAAAGGTATTGTTATTTTGAACATTATTTTATTATAAGGGATATATCTTTCTAAAGATTTCAGACCTGCAATTTGTGGAATGATTTGGACGATTAAATGCATTTTGACGTGTGGAATATTTTCGTTATCTCTCTTGGAGCTTCTATTTTGCAAATGTGATGGATGGATATACTCTCTTGTCATGTAAGTGCTCTTTTCATGTGAATTTTTTGATAGCTTATGTTTAATGTATGGAACACTATGCTTTGATTTTTCTTGTGACCTAAAAATTAATGTGAATATATGAAACACTTGTAATCTTGCTTCATTGCATATGCTATTCATCCTGGCAAGAAGAAAGAATTTTCCTAGGGGTACGTTGTGCACCTTTTACCTTGAAACTCCATCAAATCTTGCATATCAAAGTACAAAGATATAAGGTTGTCATGTAGTTGCATCCATTAGTAGTGAAGTTTCTTCTTTAGGCCTCCTTAAAGAGCGAAGTTGCCAAATATTGATCATTTTGACTCCAATCTTCCCAATATCCAAGCATTGGTCCTAGACCCTTGGTGATCACATTAAATTAACGAAATATCATTCTTTCAGCTCTTTTCTTCCTCTTTTTTCTTCACCTAAGGATAAGGAGATTTTCTAGGGATTGGTGCAAAATTTTAGGGAGGAGGAATTTTAGGAGTCAGTCCGGACAAGTTTCTTCATTTATGTATCCTCTACACATCCTCAAATTTTGAACAAATTTCGACGGCTGAATTTCAAATAAATTGATGCCCTAACTATCACACGAAGAAGGAACCTTTGAAGCTACTTTTACTTGGGTATTTCTTGAAGGTTTTCACTATGTAGTTCAGCATTCAAAACCTTTTCTCTTAACTATAGGTGATCACTAGATGAGCCTTTACCACGGTATATCTCTCAACTCTTGGTCTCTAATAGTATTTCTCTCAAGGGTTTTTTCGTGGAAAGTCACCCTAGCTTCTCCCAAAGCTCACACTTTAATTGAATCTTTCCATTTAACGAGCCATTCTTGCCTCACTTTGAACCCTAGTATAAACACATCAATAATAAGTGAGGGATCATGGAAGTTTTGATCTTAAGAATTCATCATTATTAAATATTCCTTAGCCTGAGGTCATCCTTCATAGGTTTTTCTTGGGGAGCCTTTTAGCTTTTCTTTAAGCATTTGAACCATCAATTGAGCATCTCCTTTGAATGGGCATTGGAAATCACGTTATACCTTTCCATTGATCTTATCATTCAAGTGATTTCCTCCATACCAGTACTCCTCCCATTGGTGAAAGTCCGTAAAGAGCACGGGGCATCGACTGAGGTGACAGTGGGTCCTTATCTCATTTTGGTCTAGTAGTTGTCTATTAGGTACTCCTAGGGCCCCTGCTAGATTGAGCGATAACATTTTTGGTGTCGTTTCCTGGGACACGAGACATGTGCCTTATTCCCCATACAACAATATTGACATATCATTCTTGGAGACTCCATTGGAAGAACGAAGCCCTAGTTCTTCATTGAACTTAAAATTCAATGCTTGTAGGGTGATGCAAACATCTGTCAAGGAATTTCAAGTTAACCCTGGCGATTCCATATCTAAGATCTTAAGAAAAATTGCATGGAAATTAATGGCTCATTGGAGAGGCCTATTTTATATGTTTCAAGAAGATGGTCCTCAATCTAATGATCATGATGTCATTGGAATCCAAGAGGAACTTGGTTCCCCTCTTAATGAATCTATTGGCATCCATAATATTGAGGAGCCTTCCCAATGCCCTGAAAGGGGGTTGCGGTTCTTCCCAAGATACGATGATTGTAGTCCACCATGTTCCTTCCTCGATAATCAGGATAATGTGATTGTGGATGTGCCTAAGCAATCTATCTCTTTATACCATGAGCAGGATATTTCTGAGCTTGTTATTCATAGAAAGTTTATGAGCTTGATCGTTGAATACTCCATATTCTCGTTGCAAGAAAGGATGCACAAGTTGGATTCCACCTTTCCCTCATCATCCATGACCCTTGACGCATGGCCCTCAAATGTTCCTGCCCCGCACCCTTACCATTCAGCAAGCAAATCTTGCAATGGGAAACGTAATGTTTGGGTCTTTTGCCTCATTATGTTTCATAAGGGAAAGTGATTTTATATTGACTTAATCACATGTTGGTTGCATTGGTTATATGACTATCCTTGGATTTTTCACAATGTAGCCATGCATGTTAGAGTAGGATGCATTGCATATTCATTTTTGCAGAGCTAATGTCATCATATTATGTTCTCATGCTAGATTAAGTGCATTTAAAATTGCATTTAGAATTGCCATAGCATGGGTGATCACAAGGCATTGCAAAAACATGTTGCCCCGTGTGCTTAGTCTTTGATGTGTAGGTAATAGGTTTGTGGTCTTAAGAGATTGTTGGTGTTCTCATGACCTCCCGTTCGAGTACGTTCATGCACTCTACTGAGAGATCATGTCCCAGTTGAAGCCATATGTTACCCACCACTTGTGTGTGACACCTATAGGTGAAATTTTTCTCCTAAATTGTCTTCAGTCGGAAACTAGCAACCCCTTGCAGCCACCAGATAACTTAATGTGCCATCATCTCCACCACCCGAACCAACCATTATGCAACCTCACCCATCTGTCACAGTCGTATCTTTGAAAGTGGGCCTTCCAACCCCGAAGGTATGGCTTTCATTTTTTAATTGGGTATTTTTTCTTACTTATCATGGATACTTAGGATTCAACAAAAAGAATGGGCTTGGTCTATACTCTTTTCCCCTCATACAACTTGGTGGTTTTACTTGTATCCTTGTCCTGTGGCATCCCTCTATTGGCCACTAGCTTTAGGAATTGAAATACATGGGAGACCTTGATTTTGGTTACGTGGTCCCACTTCCTGACATCACATAGACCACTCCATTCCACTCATTATAACCCCTTTTAAATATTTCCCATTCGGGTCCACATTTTTCCATTGGGTCTACAATGAGTTAGCCTTCCCCTCCCCTTGTCCACACTTTGGGTCAGGCCTGGAACGTTTCAACAGAGATAGATGCAGCTAAAAAGAAAGTGAAAAGAATAATTTGGCCACTTACAACAGGAAATGTACCATAAAATGCAAAAGATGGTCAGGACATAAAAATTTAGCACGTGGGGAAAAGCCAAACATGAGCTCTACCCCTTATCATGGCCATCACCTTAGTTCTTAGGGCCCCAATGTGAGCCCTCTACATCATTTAGGAACCCATGATTGTCCCAACCCTTGGTGGGCAACGAGGTGCCCAACCTTAAGGGGGTATTCACTACTATATCATTCACATCATGCTCTCATTCTCTGTAGCCCCAAGCAGTTATAAAAAGAAAAATCAATAAAAGGAAAAAGTCATGAAAAAGGGTGGAAAAGCAAAGGCCAGGGTAACTCATGTACCACTATTTCTCCCTCCTACATCTCTTCACCCATGTGTAGGCCTCCCATGTTATAACTACCCTTGTACCATGGCATGTGGCCTAGAGCCTTCCCCTACTACCCCACTCTGTGCCACTATTGTTTCACATGACACCTTCCATTTGATGGATATACCATGGATGTTTCACTCCCTTATAGGTTGAAAGCACCTAATAGGGTCCTTGATTAACCTCCTTATTGAACTTGGGGACACATTTACATTCTAAATCCCATTATGGAAGGGCATGCCACTATGAAGTGCCCACTTGGTTCCATAATTTGTAAGCTCATTTGCTCAATTGCACTAATGAATTGTTGTACTAGAAGGTGAGGAGATGCATTGGATCTTATACAGTATTGCAGGTGGGTCTTCATCTTGGGGTTTGGTCTCCCCATACGGGGTCCAAGCCCTCTAGTGGGTCATATTGAATTTTGTAGGATGTGTGTTGAGATCCATGGGCCTCCACTACAGCAGAGAGAAGATAGCCATTCCATGGGATCCTTCATCACCATTCATTGCTTGCTTGTGTTTGTCTTATTTGAGGATGATGATGCACCTGGACCACCTTACCCAGTTGACTACACACTTGCACCACACACTTGGTAGTTGACCTAGGGCCAGATGGGGTTTTGTCTCACCATGGGAGACAAGGGAGGGCTTGCATCATTTTTCTAGCCCTTGCATATTGAATACATGCTTGTTCGATTCAGTTGGAAACCCATGAGGATGCCCTTGTGCCCCCTCATCCACTTGCAAGCACCACAGGTCATTTTCTAGGAGATCAAGGGGTGTGACCCCCTTCATCATTGTTATTGGAGCCCTCCCACTCATTTTGGCAGATGAGGGACTTCATTTGGACTTCCAAGGGCCCATCTAGTTATCTTTCTATCATTTCGACCTTCTTGTGGGGCTAATTATTCTTATTATAGAGCTATTTAGTGGGCTTGTCACCAAAGATATTATCATTTTGGAAATTTGTTTATTACAGGGGCATCATTAGGCTAAATTAGGTCATTTGAACCCCTTATAGGATTGTATAGATATAAGAGAGGTGTTCTCTCTCCTTCATCATCACTTGGATTTGGGATATATCTTTTTAAATATTTCATAAATACAACTTGTCGAATGATTTGGATGATAAATGCATTTTGATGTGTGGAATATTTTTTCCATCTCTCTTGGAGCTTCTATTTTGCAAATGTGATGGATGGATATAATTTCTTTTCATGTAAGTGTTATTTTCATGTGAATTTCTTGATAATTTATGTTTAATGTATGGAACACTATGCTTTGATTTTTCCTGTGCCCTAAAAATTAATGCAAATATATGAAACACTTGTAATCTTGGCTTGTTGCATATGTTATTCATCCTCACAAGAAGAACGAATTGTCTTAGGGGTAGGTTGTGCACCTTTTACCTTGAAACTCCATCAAAACTTGCATATTGAGTATAAAAGTCTAAAGTTGTTGTGTAGTTGCATTCATTAGTAGTGAAGCTACTTCGTTAGGTCTCCTTAAAGAGAAAACTTCCCAAATCTTGATCATTTTGACTCCAATCTTCCCAATAGCCAGACACTGGTCCTAGATCCTTGGTGATCACATTAACTTAAAGAAATATCATTCTTTCACCTCTTTTCTTCCTCTCTTTTTTGTCCCCTAAGGATAAGGATATTTTCTAGGGTTTGGTGCAAAATTTTAGGGAGGAGGAATTTTAGGATTTGGTCCATACAAGTTTCTTCATTTATGTCTTCTCTAGGTATACTCCAGTTTTGAATGAATTTTGGCAGTGGAATTTCAAATAAATTGATGCCCTAGCTATCACATCAAGAGGGAACCCTTGAAGCTGCTTTGACTTGAGGATTTCTTGAATATTTTCACTTTGTAGCTCCTCATTCAAAACCTTTTCTCTTAGCTATAGGCTATCATTGGATGAGCCTTTACCACGATATATCTCTCAACCCTTAGTCTCTTATAGTATTTATCTCATAGGGTTTTTTTTGGAAAGTCACCCTAGCTTCTCCTAAAGCTCACACTTTAATTGAATCTTTCCTTTGAATGAGCCATCATTTCCTCACTTTGAACCCTAGTATAAAAAAATCAAACACAAGTGAGGGATCTTGGAAGTTTTGATCTTAGGCATTAATCATTATTAAATATTTCTTAGCCCAAGGTCATTCTTCATAGGTCTTTCTTAGGGATCCTTTCAGCTTTTATTTAAGCATTTGAACCATTAATTGAGCCTCTCCTTTGAATTTTCCTTGGAAATCATGTTATTCCTTTCCATTGATCCTATCATTCAAGTGATTTCCTCCATACCGAGACTCCTCCCATTGGTGAAAGTCTGTAAAGAGCAAGGGCATCAACTGAGGTGACAGTGGCTCCTTTTCTCGTTGTTTCCATTTGTTCTAGTAGTTGTTTGTTAGGTACTCCTCCTAGGGCCCTTACTATATTTAGCAGTAACATGAACCAATAATGAGGCGTGATATCTTAGTCTAACAAGATGGAAAATGCTTCAAAACCCTATTCATTCAAATGCATTCCTACTTGACCCCAAATGGTTCAAGATGATACCATCGTGAAATGCATAATAGGAACACCTTTATCAATAGTCGATATGGCCATGATGATTACACTACCTTAGAACTTGAGTTGGGAAACCATCTAATATATTAGAAACACTTTTTGGATGAAGACTTTGCATATCACTGTTATAACAAAGAACTTGGACTCAAGGTTTCTCTACACAATACGGTACAAGGACTCCCTTTCTTCATCAGTTAGTCATTCATTTGAATTTATAAGTATGCTTAATAACCAATACCTTTATTGTGTTTTATAGTTAAAATAAAGTTATTTTTATTTAAATTTTGGATTATGTTTTGTCAAGCTTTCAAATATCTACAAATAAAATTTATTACATAATGATAATTTTACGTCAAAGGTGACTAGTTCATCTGCATGTAAGCATAAGTGGAGTGAAACAACCTTTTTCCATTCGGTAAAGTGGAATTGCTAAGGCATAATATTTTTTGTTTGTAAACTCAAATTTATGCCTACTATCTCGACAACAACCAAAGTACCAAATAAGACCAACTAAGATGTGAGATTATGGCGGTTCACAAGATGATGGTAATGTAGCCCTGATTGGGATGCAAACATCAGTAACAACAACTACCAAAGTTGCCAAGACCAAATTTAAGAGTACACAATGAATAAAAGAAAGCACACATTTTTTTTAAGAAGATAAAATCCCACAAGGGAGAAATTTCAATTTGCAAAACTAGGACTTTTGTTAGACTACAATTTTATAAAATTACATGCTTTTTCCTCAATGGGCTTTATCTAAAGCTGAAATCATTATTGGGTTGAAAATCCTTCTCAAATACTAAATTCTAATGCATATTGATCTAAGTCTCAGCTAGGTTTACAAAGGTTTAAACAGAACCAGAAAACAAATTTTTAATAAACATAAGTCTTCTTCAATTATGATGCTACGAGATTCTATCACCTCTCACTCACTTTTTGCCAGTTTCTCTTTATTTTCTTACTCTATTTTCCTTCTCCATGAATTATTCATTCTCTTCCCTGAAGTCTTCTTCTTCTTCTTCGTAAGGAGAATAATAATAATTCCCCCCTTTCTCAAAACTTATAAATCAATTAAGATCTCCCCCTCCAAAATCCAACCACCACCTGTAAAGAAAAAAGTAAGTTTATCCTTAAAGAGGATGTCTCTCCAACTACCAAAATTTAATAAAATTTAAGCCTCTAGTTAAAGTACTCAACCATCCAATTATTTGGCCAAAGGAATTAATGTGAAGGATTAAATTTGGGGCATAACAAATTTGAACACTTCATGAATAATCATGAGGATAATGACTATTGTTGGATGTGCGGTGGAGATCCAATGACTAAGCATACTATGGGGTGAAAAGGAGAATGATGTCATGTGGGGCCCCAAACAATCCATAGAAATAACAATGTTACATGTGTGACATTGTTTTCAACCTAGCCTTTCCATTTCTGGATAGCCATGGTGTGATGGGGTTATCATGTTTTGGTTGAGCTGGATTGTCAGATGGATTTGGAGCTTAGTGAGGTGGATCTCTAAATGAAAGAACACATGGCCTAGTAACCCCTGAACCGAAATGTGAGTTGCGGTAAAGCCAGATTTTGTGTTGCCTCGATGGGCCTAGGAATCCTCGACCAATGTATGGAGGGATATACGATAAATCCTAGAGGTGGGTGCTCTCCATCAGGCCTAGGAATATCAGGATGGGATATATGGTAAAGCCTAGAGGGTGGAATGTCGGTTAGGACCTAGTGATCCGGTGCGGATTGCAGTAAAGCCTATATACTATGAGACAAGAAAACTCCTCTCGATGTAGGTGGAGAAATCTGGTGGCATCCATGCTTTTTTTGGCCTAGTGATCTAGTGGAGATCATGGTAAATCATGTTATTACATGTTTATTATTTTGGCGTAGTGATCCGGAGAGGATTGCGGTAAAGTTGGTTTCTATTGATGAGGGTGAGGTGGTTTAGCCTCAGGAAGTTCTGGTTGGTTCTTTTTGTTAGAGTCCCATAATAATGCTTGGAATATGGCACAAGGGTGATTGGTTGAAGAGATATTTGGCTCAACCAATCTATGGTTGGGTGGAACGTAGTAGTTCCATACTGTGTTCACTTTTGCATTCATGAAAAAGAGTTCCTTTCTTTGCTAATTTATGTGTAAATGTATTGGATTCTATGTAGCATTTATGGTTGTTGTATCCTCAGTATTTATGTTGTTTATAGGTTGGTTATGGATGTATTTTATGACAGTGAGAATGTATGGTTCTCATCATGTTTTGATTTGTAAATGAATGAGAAATGAATATATGACTTAATAGATGATAATGCAACTAATGATATAAGAGAACAATGCTTCTTAGCGATTCTCAAATAATTATGAGACTCCTATGCTCATATCTTTTGTTTAAACCTATAGATTACATATTTGTGACATGTTTGACGAAATGCATGTCATGCATAGTAAGAATCCAATCAAGTCCTTGTTCAAGTAATTACATTTGTATCATTATTTCATTGTTATATTTCATTCCTAAAAGTGTCATGGATTTCTGGGCAGTGACTTGAGCCCTGGGCCTAAAAAAGTGGCATAGAAATCGAGTTCGCAAGCTCAGAACCACTGGTAAAAGTCCCCAGTCGCACGCATACCCATGTTGTGCGAGTGACTGGAGGTTTCCAGTAGCACTCTTGCCCATGTCAAGTGAGAGACTAGGAGATTAATGCACTAAAAGGTCAACTTGTCTCAAGGGCTAGCCCCCTGGAAGGTTTGAATGGTTCATGGGTGTCCTGTAGCTGGTGCAGAAGGTATGTGTAGTCGTGTGGTGTCAGTTCCACTTCCTTAAGGTGACCTGGGAGGTTGAATCAGATCATAGTAGCCTCTCATCACATGTTTACCCCAGTTGGCCTGTTACTTGGGTAGATGTGGGAGGAGGGTTTTACATGGGATAGTTGGTCCTCCTAGTCATTCCACTTCTCAACGGGAGTTGGTTCAATTTATGCAGGATCTTCTGGAGGCATAGGATAGGACCCACAAGGAGGAGCATGAAATTGTGATGGGGATGTTGAATCAATTGCATTATTTTCAATGTCACGTTCGTGAAAGAGTAGTGGTGGTTTGGTGAGGGAAAAATCTTCTGGCTGAAAAGGTAGACAAGTTGGAAACCTAGCTAGCTCACTTTGAGCAACATGTTAGATGCTCATATCGCCCTCCTCTCCCTCCCAGGACAAAGCCAAACAATCCAGATTTCATTCCTTCAGATGATTAAGTATGGTGACATGTGTTTTGTTTATTTTGGTTGTATTATGGTGCTTTTGGCCTTTTAGTCTCTGGATTGCTCCCTTTAGTCTCTTTTTTATTGTATGTAATGTCCAACTAGCATTGGTAAACAAACCTGGTCGAGGTGAAACCACTTGTTTTTTGATATCTATGTACTCCTTTTTTCATTAATGAATAGATCATTGACTTTAAAAATATATATATTTTTGGTGATTTAAAAAAAAAAAACCTTTATGTTTTAATATTTTTTTGGGTTCTTTTATAGCCTTTTTTATTTGAATTATATATATATATATTCTTTTTAATATTTTTTAACTTCTTCTTCTTCTTATTATTATTATTACTATTTTAAATTTTTTATTTCTTTAATTTCTATTTTAATTTCCCTAATTTTTAAGTTTTGTTTTTAATTTTTATTTATTTATTTATTGTTTATGTATTGTTTATGACATAATCCCTTCTGATGTGATGACGACCGAAATATTTCTATAAAAATAATGGATCACAAAAGCCAAGATTCTTCAAATAATAACCCTACCCTATTATGTCAATTTGATAGTTTCTTTTTAAGTTTTCATTACGACGAATCAAATTTGTCTCATTGTGTCTTAATTTGATGGTTTTAAGTTTTCATTGCAATGGATCAAGTTCGCCACATTGCTTGTCAATTTGATGGTTGTTTTTTAGGTTTTCGTTGTAGTGTGTCAAGTTGTCTTAGGCTAAGATTTTAAAAGAGTTATACTTCTAGCATTAAAAAACATTACTTTTGCTATAATGACCCTTTGATGTAGGTATTCATTTAAAGGTTTTTTTGTCAAAAAAATTGGTTTTGAAATATGCTGAGATTTAAGGTTTTAATGGTTATGATATTTGGTTTTAATTCCCTGATTGAAAAACTGTTGAAATTTTAAGGGTTTTTAGAGTAGATATTTTATATTAACACCATGGTTGAAAAATGTCAAAATTTTAAGGTTTTTCAAAGTCATGATATTTATCTTTATCACCATAATTGAAAATTGTCTTGATTTTTAGGTTTTTTGGAGTCATGATATTTTATCTTTAACACCATGGTTGAAAATTGTCTCGATTTTTAGGTTTTTTGGAGTCTTGATATTTATCTTTAATGCTATTGGTTCAAAACTACTCGAATTTTAAGGTTTTTGCGAGTCATGATATTTTATTTTTAATTTCATTGCTAAAAAATGTTGAAATTTTAACAATAACAAAAAAAACTTAAATGCAACATCAACACTTCGATCTTGGGGCGTTTTCCATATTTATTGCAAAAAAAGTTTAAATGTTGATGTTGGTGTTGATGAAGCATCAAGACTTTTCATTTTCTAGGTGTTTTTAATGCTTATTGCACAAAAAAATTGGTTTTTAATGTAGTTGCTAAAAAAATTGGAATTTTAACCCAAAAAAAAAAAAAAAATGTTCATGCAACATCCGCACTTTTCGTTATAGGGTGTTTTTTCATGATTTTGAGCAAAATTAGAATTATTGCAAAAAAAGTTGGTTTTTAATGTAGTTGCTAAAAAAATTGGAATTTTAACCAAAACAAAAAAAAAAAAACGTTCATGCAACATCCGCACTTTTCGTTATGGGGTGTTTTTTCATGATTTTGAGCAAAATTAGAATATTTTTAGGCTGAAGTTCTCGTTTTGAAGTTACAATTTTGATTAAATTAATAACTTTATTGGTTTTGAGGTTACAATTTTAATTAAATTGGTAACTTTGTTGCTTATTGTAGAAAAAAAAATGCAAACATCTCATTTCACCCTCAATAAATTAATTTAAAGTGAAATTATTAATATGTTGTTGTCTATACGTTAAAAAGTAAAGTTTGAATATGAATAACAATTTTCCCTATTAAACATTCAAACTATTACCCCACACATATATATATATATATATTTTTTTTTTTTGAAACAGGAAATTACTTAACCGCAAAGAGTGAAAATGAAGAAAAGTGAACCCGCTATTGCATGCCACTTGCATTAGATGGACAAATTTGCATCCTATAAACTTTTTGAAAGAGTTTATTCAAATTTTCGATGGAAAGGAAATAATTTAGTTTAAAAGAGTTTATTCAAATTTTCAATGAAAAGGAAATAATTTAATCCAAAGTTTCATTACTTTGCTAGTGGGTGACCCATATTATGTGTTATTTTTGTTTAATTATATATAGTAGTATGAGATGAATGGGTGAACCATGTGTAATATTTTCTTCACTTATAAATTTGATTAACTAAGCACCAAGATGGTGCAACAACGGGGTAACGTGATTTATTTTTACGAGAATGATGCGTAAGGTATAAAGTTGAAATTTCAGAAAATTATGTTAAAAATTTAAATTTTATTTTAACAAGTGTATGAAAATTGTTCATATTATAATAGGAAAAGAGATGTTTATATTTTTATGTATTATGAAAAAATGTTTTGATTAATAATAAGAAAAGATAGGTTTATATTGAAAAATTATGAAAAATGGTTTGGATTAATAATAAGAAAAGAGATGTCTATACTTTTATGTATTATCATTAAAGTCTTACTTAAAATCATATAATTCAATTTAGTGAATTTTACAATGTCAAAAGGGATGACACGTAGCTTTATTAAATTTAGTAGCTTCGAAAAGAAGTTTGTTGGCACATAAAACAATGATTAATGTATGATTTAGAGATTGTTATCCACTTAGTGAGAGAGTGGGAGGCAAGGATTGAACTTGATTTCAAGCTAAGTCATGACAATAAGTATGATTTTTTGTAAAAATGTCAAGGGATACCATGTGAATATGATAACTAGAGCCATCTAGGGAAACTATCCAGAACATTGTTAGGATTTGAGGATGCAATGTTGTTGTGAGTAAGGCAAAAAGAACGTGTAAGTATAGAGAGGCTCATTTTGAGAGTTGGTGGGCAAGTTTGAAAGATTTTATTGTGTTTATGTTATAAGCAAGGACTAGCGATACATCTCACTCATAATTATTTTGTATTACATGTTTTGTGTGTAGGAAGCTTCACAACTTTATGGAAATACTCATTCACCCAAGAGAGAAGGTTAGATGATGATTTACCATTAGCCACCTATTAAAGAGAATGTTGCTGAAATTTTGGAGAATTTGGTGTGTTGTGTTAGAAAACTAGCTAGCTCAAGAGCATAACTTATGTAAATAAGGTGTCTTAGTACTTAAGTGTGGGTGGGAAAAAGCCTTGACTCTAAAGTATGTGTAGTGCCAAGTCTACTACAATAGTATATGTGGGTAGAGTATGTTAATCATTATCTTAATTAATATTAAAATGTTGACATCACATTGTTATTGCAATAGTATGTGTTATTCATATAGAACTAAGGGGTTGGAAAGCTATGTTTTAAATCAATGATGACAGTCTTAATTGTTATTTAAGTGAGCCCCAAAATGTGATGAAATTCCTTAAATAATATATATTTGCAAGTAAGTGAATTGAAAACTCATGAAACAAAGTATTAGCTCGAGATATTTCACATTATGAATTGTGTGTGCCTTATTGTTACATCAATGAATCGATGTGATTCATATATTGTTCAAATAGACTTGGCCTTAATGTGACCATATGAGTTACGTTTATCGCCCTGATTGGGAAGCCATAGTAATACATGAAATGACCATATGAAAAATGTAAAAGAAATATCATGTAGTTGCTTATAGGTGATCCTTCATAAAGATGAGTTGGAAGTTTGAGTATTTAGCAAGTGCTAGAATAGAATCGATGTTAAATAATGAATTTAATTAGGGCGAACTATTAGGTAATATTTAAGAATTATCCCATGACTCAACACTACTACAAAGATGGTAAGTTCTTGAGACATTTTAGGGAGAAAGTGGTGCATGTAAATATATGTGTACTCTACCAATAGGTTATAAATTTAAAATGTTTAATTTTATCTAAGTAGTTTATGCATGAGGGGATCAAGGAACTCAATTAAGTAATCCAAAAGAATTAAGATAATGAAATTTCCAAATCCCTTATATAATTAAGATGATGTAATGAGTTACCCTCTTCCACCATAAAAGGAGGAAAGAGATATAAAAATAATATAAAGAACATGAAGTAATATGTGTGAATGGTCACCATTAATGACACGATTTTGTTCCATTCATAGTCTTAAATGTTGCATGGTGAAATTGTGTTATTGACATAGCTGAGGAGGTAAATCCCCTCTGCGGACAGAGGCGATCCCTACTAGCCCAGCAGGGGTCTAGCAACAATCAAACAATGCTATGACGCAGGTTCCTAGTTACAAATGAAAAGGCTGGAGATAGAAGCCTACCTGGATTCCAACGCTAGGATCTGAAGAAGAAGCGTCCCCGTTCCTCAAGCTTGGCAGATCACAATCCCTCCACGATCTCCGCGGATGAACACCTGCACATGGAAGAAACGAACAGATACAAGCATAGAAACCAGCATACGTAACTAAACATCAGTCAAAAAGGACATTACTCGCATTAACATGATGGAAAACGGAGTGGAACCATAATCATAATCATCTATTAAATAACCAACGAAGAGAGATTACAACCAAGTTCTGACGTCGCGGTCTCCTTCGGACGGGTCTCCAGTCGTCCACATCTCGCAAAGCTCGCCAAGGAAAGGGAAAACCTCTCCAGAGTCTCGTGACAATGGTCTCCTTACTTGAGTCAGCCTTAAGGGAAAGAGGGGATTCTTTACAACACAAAGGCTCTTGGGAATATGGAGATTCAGAGCTTAGGCACTTCAAGATTAGCTTGCCATGGATTTGAGCAGGCTTTTATAGATGGGGAAGGAGGGAGTTGGGATCCCTATTATTATGGGATTGGACCTATCAACAAGGAAGGTTCCATGGGAGGTGGCAAAACCACTTCCCTTCCATAGAACTCCCGCAGCCAAACCTCCCAACTCAAGATAGGCAATGGTTTGTGAGTTTGTTGGAACTCAACTTCCGCCATCCTTATTTAAAAAACAGTCCCTAAATTGGGTGGCGCGACTACGGCTCTATGACAAAGCGCCAGTTGGCGCGACCTCTTTGCAGGATTTTCCCCATTGGCGCGAGTACTGAACTGCCTGCCCGCGCCAATGCCAAAAGGGATGTTTTTCATGATTCTTGCAAGGAGATGTCTCAAGGGAAAATAAAGCTCATGCTTAGAGGAATGCATTGATGATGTTTTCAAGGCATGACAATGTTCACAGGTCACGAAATGGGTCCTCCATTGTGCGGGACGGGGAATGGTAGAGACGGTGACAAATTACTGTGTAACAGATGCCCCCTAAAGCATGAGGCCCGAGAGAGAGAGGGGTGAAATGCTTTACGAGAACATGTTCAACTGAAGGCCCGTCGTCGGAAAACCTGCACAGAAAGATACAACTGATATCTCAAGTACATGATGTATAAGTGGTATGGACGCAGCCATCCGAAACAGAGTATGTTATAATCCGGATCCAGGGTATGGGCGCAGCCATCCAACTAAGATCAAATAAATAGACTCAGGTATGGTCGCAGCCATCCAATCAATGAGTCATGTACATAATGATAATAATCCACAATCGTAGCCTGGATTACAACAGACACAATCCAGGGTCTTGCGCTCCATCTCGACCCAACAGAGTACAAGTTCAAGCATGTGAATATGTGAGTTGAAGTCGAACATGCAAGAACATCGTCTGATTACCAGCCAATGATGAAAGCTGTTAACAGACGCGAGAGGAACCACCAATAATGACAATGGCCCTCAAGGTACTACAGGTACAATCTACGGCGTGCGAATAAATGAGCTGACGTCGAACACCCGCAGAATCATTCGATCGGAGGTCAATGATGTAAACCTCTCGTCGAATGCGACGAACCTGCCATTGAGGCATGCAGGCTCCAAGGTACCATAAGGAGTCTCTAGACCAACTTCCTGGATAATGAGTTGAAGTCGACAGGAAGTGACCTTGATCGAAGGTGGGCCATAATGATTCCCACATCATCGACACGAGACAGAGGAACATGATGTTTTGTTGTGAATCAGGATCGTATGAGAAACAAAGGAAGGTTGATATTTGCAGAGGCCAACTTCTCTTGAACACTGAACGACACGACAATGGACTTGGCAGTATTTGACATCAACGGATCAGAGGTCATGGTGACGAGGCAGTGAACAGATGAGAGGTCAAAAGAGATTACCCAAACCCATGGAGGCAAAGTGAAGCAACGAGATGAGATGTCCCCAACCCGACACGAATGCAGACAAGTGCCATGTTCAAGAGCGACATATTGCCGACGACAACGACGATGGTTCCATTTTTCCCCCACCATTTCTGGCGAGTACCCCAATTATTTTTGATAACAAGCTTGAAGGGGATAGCATATGCTTGTTATATAAGTCCGCCCTTCGGGCGAATCCATCCTAGTGCATTTAACGAGTCCTAGGAAGGAGAAACTCGGAGAACGTCATCTCGACGGAATCCAATGTCATCAGGGTTTAACGAGTCTGACAAAGGAAGAACTCGGCGTCTTTTCATGTTTAGAGAGTTTGAAAAGACAGCGGAAAAGAAAACTCCACAGGTCCCTTTTCGTAAATAGTTCCCCAGATCCGAAAAGGTAGAAAACAATATCCAGGAAAACCTCCTAGTCGCGATAGGCTAGGGTATTCCTTTTTCGTAATCAATCCATCCCAGCCCGAAAAAGGGTTAAACTTATACTGGGTGGATGTCGATTCGTATCCATTTTAACGAGATCGAAATGACAAGGGCCTCGGCGATCTTTTCATATTTAGAGAGTCAGAAAAGAGCTGAAAGATGACTCCAGAGTGACTTTTTCGTGTATTTACCGAGTCTGAAAAAGTATAAAATACAACTCGTTTCCATCTTTTAAGTCGCAAAAACCTGCTGCTGCACATACCAAGCAAGCGTAAAACCCATTTTCGACATAACATATGCAAATATTTGATAAAAATAACTTTTAAAACTCATTTAACGTCGAAAAAGTTATAAATATGTCTAATTGGTAAAAATAAAATTACTTTTTACTATTTACCTTGTGGAAAGCAACAGTGGTCCTTTTGGAGCAGAAACTTCTGACGGTGATTGCGACCAATCCAGGCAACCATTCAACTTCTCGTCTGTCACAGGTAAAAGGCGCTCCCTTGCTCTACATTTTCATTCATTTTTTAATGATTTTCCCTTAAAAATCAGTTTTGTATGGTCATTTTTTGAATTTTAGGGCTGCGCCCATTGGCGCGGGTATCGGGCACGGACCCGCGCCAATGAGCTCTTTTTATAAAGGGCTCGCGCCACATGGCGCGACTGTTCGCAAAACAGCCGCGCCAACGGCCGAACCTTAAATTCCGCCCAAAATTTTGACATCTAGACCAAATTGCTTGGAATTTGAGACTCGTCAAAGATCTAACTAAGGGTTTTTGGCCATGTGAATGCAGATAATCACTCAAAATGGCAATCGAATGGAAGGAACGAGAGCACGGAGAAGAGGATGAACAGGCCATGCAAAGCCAAGCTTGCATGAATGCACTTAGAGACTGTGGATTGAAAAAGTTCTTCCTCACACCATGTTTACGAGCTCAACCCGAGCTCCTCCAATATCTAATCAGCATCTGGGATGAAAATGAACAGGTGTTCAGGTTACGAGACCAGGTGTTAGAACTGGAGGTCACCGATGTTTATTTCATCACTGGATTGTCCCGTAGAGGTCCAATCCCTGTACTGACTGGAAGCAGACCATCTGGGGAAAAGATGGAAGAAGTAATGGCACGGGTGTGCCGAGGGGCACAAACAGGATCAGGAAGCAAGAAGGTGGATATCCACACCATCCCTGATCTAGCACTGAGAGTAGTTCTCCATACCATTACGTGGGCTACTGGGTCGCAGGCTCCGCACGAGGCCACGAAGACCCAACTCCTACTGGCCTCAGAATGCATGGGTCCCTTACTGTTCAACTGGGCAGAAGCAGTAACTATCAACATGAAAAGGCAGCTCACAAAGTGCAAACAGGGGAAACTGAAACAGTTCGGTTATGGTTCCATCTTGGTATCGTTCATTATGGAACGCATACCAATCTTCCAGGGCCAAGGGGCCGCAGTGGCGAGTCCGATACCACGAGAGCCACGAATGGTTCACTGGGCAGCACTGATGCCCAGATCTGGAGGTGGCCAACAGATGTCCTGGAGGCCAGAGTTCTTTAGGTGGTTACGGCGCCAGCTGATCGTCGTGGAGGATTGGCCCTATTCGGGAACTGACTTTACCGGGGACCCAGATCTCCCACTACCAGAAGGAGATGACTGGGACGAGGAGCTGGGTAAGACCTCATATTTTGATTTTATGTTTATATGTTTTTTTTTTTTGTTAATACACATTCGTCTTAACACAATTATATATGCATGCAGATGTAGGACCTGAGAGACCAGCCGGGATGTCTCCAATCTCCCGGAGGACACAACTCGCCCCTGAGATTCAGGGAGAAGGTACCGGAGGAGATGAACTGATCCAGAACCTCGAGGGGATTGCTCACGGGATTCCAGACTATGCCCGGCTAGCAGACGTACCGATGGCATACCAGCGCCACACGGTGGGAGTTCCGAGTCGGATCCACCGAATCCTGAGGCGCCTAGTGCGTGCAGTGACGTGCTACCATGAGCACCATGCGGATTAGTCTTTAGGATTTATACCACACCTATTTTTGAGAGACATAGTGTCTTCGGATGTACTAAGACGATTATGTATATTTTTGAGTTTTGTGATGCACACTGTGCAAACATTTCGACACACACATATATATATATACATATGACTATTTTGGATGGATCTTTCTTTACATGTGATGATGTTTTCTATATGTCATGCAAATGTCTAATACAAATGTAATCTAATGTATCAGTTACATAACAAACGACCCAATGCGAAATGTATTCACACAATGTATCTACTCACACATTTCATTTTTATGAAAGCTTGAAAGCACACATGAACACACACACATATGCAAACTATGCTTGAAATGAGGAAGACGGGCATGCCCCCCAGCATGATGTCTCAATTCGAGGTGCATGCCCCCCAAGCTTCAGTCCATTGAAAATGGAGTGAAGGTTCAAAACAAAAAGTCGAATTGAACATGCCCGTGTTTCATTATTTTAACGAGGTTGACACACTTAGAATGAACTATCCTCAAACCATTTGTTTCATGTTTTAAGGAGCTTGACACAAGTGAAGGAACTATGCTCCGAGATCCTTGTTTCATTTTTTAAAGAGCTTGACCCAGGGAGGAAACCGTGCTCTGACCGACTTACATCAAAATGAACAAGAAGGCGGTGCTTCCAAGAGTTCCACTCCAGATGGGAGGGAAACATCCTGGAAGTCAGGACCCAGTGCCCCCAGCACATTATGCACAACGGCATCATCACTGAGTATAGGCACGGGGTAAGTAGCCACATAGTTGACCTGCGGTGGAGCAGATACAATGGGTGGATAGAAACCAGGAGGGGGTGATGGCGGACCAGATGCCATATTAGGACCAAAGAACGAAAGCTGATCAATGGTCACGATCCGTCCTTAATGTGGAAAGCACATCACGCGAAAGAGGGAGGAGACAAGTGCTCCCATGGCATAGGTGTAATCGCGCCCCAGGAGCAGATTGAAATCCAAAGGGCCTGGAACGACCATCACGTCCATATGGACGGTTTTACCTCCCAAAGTAACATGTAACCTTGGAAGGATCCCCAACGGTTGACTCGTTCTTCTATTGAATGTCAACAGATTCTGCGTAATGGGCGCAAGCGGCGGCGAACCGAAAGCTTGCCAGGTAGTTGATGACAGAATACTAACGGAGGCACCTTCGTCTATAATGGTGCTGGGTACAACCAGACCAAGAGCCTGTACTGTGATCTCGAAAGGCACATAAGACGGAAGGCGAAATCCTGCAAATCGATTCCAGTCAAAGGAAGCGACCAAACTACTCGGGGGGGCTACCATCGACAAGCGAAGGTCTTCCCCTGATGTTACGGTAGAAGAAGCATCCTCCATGACCTCCATCTCGAAGGCGGGAGGGATATCCTCTGGAGCCTCCATCATGGGAGGTGGAGGAGGCTTCTTGAAGTACAGGGGCAGGAGAATCTTTCTCCAAGCCTGAAGAATCTGAAGAAACTAGAAGGACATGAGGGGTGTGAGATCCATTCTCGACAGAAAAGACCTGGTGCACCGCGGACGGGGCCAGTTCGACCGATCCCACGACCAATGGTTGGTCGGGAACGGATTCCTGAATCTGAATTTCTGGAGGAGTGGGATCGACCAAGGATGACCCTTGACCAATCACGGCATCAGCCGGTGGAAGACTCAAAGAAAGCTGTTTATAACCAGCCGGGAGGCGTGGTGTAGAAACAATCGGGTTGTCCAAAACTCGTTTGGCTTCATCCATATAAGGACAAAGGTGAATGGCATGGTGCCCTTCACACAACTTACAGGGATTGGTGATCTTACCCTGCTTCTTAGAGTTCTTATCAACAGCAGCTGAAGACGTGCCCCCAACTTGACTCCCGGAAGCCAAAGGCAACGGTGGGCAGTCGTTGGACCATACTTCGAGCACCTTGGGAATGCCAGGGCAGTCTCGAAGAAGATGGTCTCCCGTGCACAACATGCACGGGAACTTGACTTTCCGAGGAGGGTTGGAAGGACTATCGAGAGGAGATTCCTTAGGGACAGTAGCTGTACATTTAGCCTCTCGCTTATCGTACTTCTTCTTCTTAGTCTTCTTCTTCTTCTTCTTAGCCACCTTGTTACTCGAATCCAGGCTTTCACCAGGCGAAGTAGAAGATGAGGACGCAGAAACAGGCGAAGAAGGGGAGAGGTCCACCTTAGAATCAACATGATGTGGTTCGGGTGGAGGAACTGATTGAACAGTAGTGGAGACATTCGGGACTACAGAGGTTGAGAACAACCAAACAGGCAACCCAACAGTTAACCCAGGAAGGGACAACGTCGCCATGTAAGGAGCACCAACATTTCCAAAAGGAGGAAAAAGACCAGGGTTCCCTTCTGAGGGGATCCCTTGGTTGGTGAACTCTGAAAAAGTTTCCATCAACGGGCTGAAAACGAGTTAAGGGCACACGATCAAACGGTCAACAAGCAATGTCTAAACGGGTGTGTAATCGTGGGCGATTAATTTTACCACATTGGAAAGTAAGAAATTCTACCGTTTCATGTTTCAAGAGTCGAGAAACGATAAAAAGATGACTCTATCTCTTTCAGAGTTGACACAAGCGTGAAAGGACAAGCGCTTGACGGCCTTTTCAAGTTTAGGGAGTCAGAAAAGACCAAATGACTGCTCAGGAAAAACTAGGCACAAAGGGTGTACCAAATATCCGTGAACTGCAATATACACCTTGGTTTCAATAATGAAACAAAAATCGACCAAGGACTTTCCGTACGTGCAGGTAGTCTCCCCGAATGTTGTGTTCGGTGTATCACGGGTATAGGGCGGCAGACTCGGCTTCCTGTGGATAAAGGATTGAAAACCTAGAGGGGTCTCCCTTTATATACGCGACGGTACGGGGAGCGCAAGTCCGTACTAGCGCCGTCTAAAGCCAACAGGCGAACGACAGCTGCTAGGTTTAACGACGCCGGAACACGTCTCTAGCCTAGACCTTCTAAATATGTTTCGTTAAGTTCCAATGCTACCTTAGGTTAATTGAAATAAATTTTACAGTTGATCTTCAATTAAGTTTCAATTTCCAGGCCCTATCGTATGTAGTGTCTCGAAAGACTCCTAAATGCAAAGCTATATGCCACAGTGCAACATTTCGTTCGATGAAAACTAATTAGAGAAGAGTTGAGAGCTTTTACACAAACGAAATGAACGGAAACTAAACAATGAGATCTCTAATGCAATTAATGCAATTGACAACTTTTCATTCAAAACACTAATCACTAGTGATATGGAAAATATTACAATTTGCACTAATTAACAAAAGCAAAAGAGATTTTTTTTTTTTTTTTCAATGTTTAATGGCTAATATGCACTAATCAAACTTGAAAACAAATGGAGCAACTTGAGAAACGATGTTCAAGAGAGCGAAACAAACACATTTCACTCAACAATACAAGCAATCAGATCCTCAAATCGACCAAAGCCTCTCAAAGGAAAGAAAAGACTCAACAGCTTCCAATGGACCGTGTGATCTAGGTCCAAAGCAAGACCAAACGAGTTTCGAATGAAGAAATGACAAAATCACCCAAAAGTCGCAACAAAACAATGAACAACTACTTAGAGGATGTGGAGGATCAATCAGATAGTTGACAGAATCATCAAAACACCAAAACTCCCAAGGAGGGCTCGATACACTAAGCCACTAGATGCCCTAGGGCTTAAAACGTGAAATCGGTAGATAGAAGCAAACAACCAAAGGACAGAGGTGAATTCCCAGCCAAACAGGACTCCAACACGCTCAGGCAGTCGGAAAATCAAGAAGAAAAACACTGATCAAATTCAGAGAGCTCAAAAATGAGAAAACTCAAAAAACTTACAGGGGTGGCGCGACTGTAAGTGTGAAACTGGCGCCAGAAAGCAATTGGCGCGGGCTGAACAAAGGCAACATGCGCCAATTGGCGCGACTGTCGGGTTAAAAACCGCGCCAGTCGAGTTTCTCAGCCAAAAATTAAAAACAAGCTACTCCAGAAACAGACCAATGCAAGCTAAGCAATCCAAGAAGCAAAAACAAACAAAGAACCCAACCCAGAAGGTTCATCAAGCAAGGAAAAGCAAGATACAAACGGCAAGGCAAGACAAAGACTCCAAGTTGTTCAGTCCGTAAACCAAACCGGAGAATTGGCCCGAACGGCGTTGATCTACTCCCTAGCTAATGCGGGGGCAAAAGCGTTTCGGAAGGCTATCTTGTCGTACTTCGAGGAGCTCAGGTCTTATAGTTTACAAATCAAACAACAAGCTGGATCCCCAGCGGAGTCGTCAATTTGTTGAGGAGGTAAATCCCCTCTGCGGACAGAGGCGATCCCTACTAGCCCAGCAGGGGTCTAGCAACAATCAAACAATGTTATGACGCAAGCTCCTAGTTACGAATGGAAGGACTAGGAATAGAAGCCTACCTGGATTCCAACGCTATGATCCGAAGAAGAAGCGTCCCCGTTCCTCAGCCTCGGCAGATCACAATCCCTCCACGATCTCCGCGGATGAACACCTGCACATGGAAGAAACGAACAGATACAAGCATAGAAACCAGCATACGTAACTAAACATCAGTCAGAAAGGACATTACTCACATTAACATGATGGAAAATGGAGTGGAACCATAATCATAATCATCTATTAAATAACCAGCGAAGAGAGATTACAACCAAGTTCTGACGTCGCGGTCTCCTTCGGACGGGTCTCCAGTCGTCCACGTCTCGCAAAGCTCGCCAAGGAAAGGGAAAACCTCTCCAGAGTCTCGTGGCAATGGTCTCCTTACTTGAGTCAGCCTTAAGGGAAAGAGAGGATTCTTTACAACACAAAGGCTCTTGGGAATATGGAGATTCAGAGCTTAGGCACTTCAAGACTAGCTTGCCATGGATTTGAGCAGGCTTTTATAGATGGGGAAGGAGGGAGTTGGGATCCCTATAATTATGGGATTGGCCCTATCAACAAGGAAGGTTCCATGGGAGGTGGCAAAACAACTTCCCTTCCATAGAACTCCCGCAGCCAAACCTCCCAACTCAAGATAGGCAATGGTTTGTGAGTTTGTTGGAACTCAACTTCCGCCATCCTTATTTAAAAAACAATCCCTAAATTGGGTGGCGCGACTGCGGCTCTATGACAGAGCGCCAGTTGGCGCGACCTCTTTGCAGGATTTTCCCCATTGGCGCGAGTACTGAACTGCCTGCCCGCGCCAATGCCAAAAGGGATGTTTTTCATGATTTTTGCAAGGAGATGTCTCAAGGGAAAATAAAGCTCATGCTTAGAGGAATGCATCGATGATGTTTTCAAGGCATGACAATGTTCAGTAGGCTCTCCATGTATCGGGTCCTTAATTGTGCTGTGGATGGGGAATGGTAAGGACGGTGACAAATTACCGGTGTAAATGTATATAACTTGAAATTTTATGCTTGAATGGGAAATGTATTTCATGATATGAATGCCAAAAAAATCATTAATAAGGGATAGATTCTAACTAGTTGTTAGAGAGTTCCTAAATGCTTGAATATGTAATTCGCCAAAAGATAAGGAAGAGTGATTTTTGGTGTGATATGTATGTTATTGAGTTGTCTACAAACTTAAGTTTGAAAGAAATAAGGATATTTTAAGTCCATGAGTCAAGTTTCCTTTAAATTGATTATATCGAGCGTTGCTAGAGCTAATTATATGTTTAAGTGGGTAAATCTAGTCCAAAAGTTTTTAGAGGTATTGTATAATTAAACATAATTAAGAAACACACCAAATGTCAATTTCGTGACTAGATTAAAAAAAATGAGTTACTCTAAACAATGAATGAATGAATGAATGAAATCACCCTCGATTGAACTTGTAGTTTTATGGTTGACCATGTATTGTAGACTATGTCTACATAATCCTTTCAAAAAAATGTATTTTTAACAATACTACTATAGTAATCTTCCTTTGCATAAAATTTTGAGATGAAGTTTCTCGAAAGGAGTGTGCATGTAGTGCTTACCTATTGACGCCTAGTTGTTTGATTATCAAATCACTATGTCTGTTATCTAGTTTTAGGCATCTTTTCTAAGATAGGAGTCACTTGACCTCGTTTATATAGATGTAGAGAACATGAAACATAGATGTTATGAGATGCATTGGTGGAAATATGAATCTAATAGTAGTTTAGTTTATATTTTGCTATGGTTTGAGTCCACCACCTCCTAAATAGGGGTTGAATAAATCATGTTTGTACTTATAAGTCATTATAGACCAATGTATGGTTAGCTTGAGCACACGATTATAAAATATAAGATCATGATTTGTTCATACATGTATATATGTTGCAATATGGTGTTAATGTCAAAGTTCCAATTCCAAAATATGTATATATGCTTATTATGTATAGTGTATGTGCTTTTAAATTTATACATAATCTAATCTATTAAGGTGTATATGGTCCATGTGGGAATGAAATTGTGATGCTTATGCTTACCTAGATTAGTGAACTGGCCTACATATTATTAATTCAGTGGGAATATTATGCCAATAATGCCAAAAATTATGATCAATAGTGAAAAAGGCTATTAAAAAAAAATCATGTGATATGATGCTTGGTTTTTCTTGGCAAGTGAATCGTGGAAGATAAATGAAATTTTTGGAAGTGGTTATTCTTATGGATACAACTTGATATGTGAGTTTGGATGTAAATGTGCGGGATATTACAATTGGGCATTCTAGTCTGAGTAGGGACATAACTATTGGGATAGGTGGAGCTAATTTTAGGCCATTATATATCCCCCCAAACTTTGTGATCATGTGATTAGATGAGCAAGTCCACTTTTCCCTAAACAAATGTGCTCAATCACTAAGATACATGTCGTGGGACACAAGTCCAAGTAAAATCCACTCAATAGAGAATTTATTCCATGGGGAGTAGAGTGTTATGAAGTCACGAATTTAATCCTAACTAGGTTATGTAAATTTTATAGTCTCTATGATGTAAGCATAATAGTGTAGCCTATGGAAATGAGTGTTGCATGTTAGGTTAGCCTGGCCATCTACATATATCATGAATGTGATTATATTTATATACATTTTGTCCTATTTATCTATATATTCCTTATTAGGTATATAAAAGAATTACTTTTAGAAAAAGAGAGCTTGTATATAATAATTTTGAGAAAAATAAATTATATAAATGAATTAATTAAATATCTAAAATATGTATGAATAACACATTAATATATAACATATATCTATGTACTAAATATATATATTTAAGATAATTTTATTATAACATTATTTAGATTATATTATACATACATCTTAACTAATATATAGAAGGCTTACTCAAATTCTAATTGTGAGGGGTCGAAGATGGGTGTTGCATGAAGGGCTAGGGTTTTCTCCTCCTACGGATCTGTGTCAATCGTCACTATCGTCAACCAAGAGCTATTTATAGGAGCCAAAGGAGATCAAAGGAACGGGGAAGCTATGCTTATTTCTTGTCATGGTGATGGGAGCAAGATGTATCTAGTTTTGTCTACTGTGAAATGGACGCTCTCCTACTTTTTTGCGCCTTTGCCTCAAGAGAGCATGAGAGGGGTGGGATATGTGGATGATTCAAATGAAAGAGATCTCCACACAAACGACATCAAGGATCATTGTTTCAATAAGAAAATCCAAGATTGTATCATTGCCAACATATTGGTAAGCATGGATGGGCTACGACGAATCAAATCCTCTAGGATGCTAATTGAAACCACTCTCCCCTCAAATCTGTTTTTTCTGACAGTTCATGAAATCATGGGTTCACAACTTGTGACGCAGGGTTAGTGTGGCTCGATTATTCTAGATCTAGAAGATAGATCCACACATCCACCAGTGTGGGGCTCTCTTGCCTAAATAATATTGTGGGATCATGTTTTTGTGTGGGCAAGGTGGCTCCCTTGGAATGCAAGGCATGTATTAATTTATTTTTATATACAATGGTAGGTTTTGGATCTATATGTATCTTCATTCTCAAACTCTCAAATCAGATCATATCTAAGTAAATATTCGGATCATAAAGATCCATTCTGTTTCTTACACCCAAATCTAGCCAAAAGAGAGCCAAGTACTGAGAAATTCCAGATACTCGTCGAAAGATTTAATAGGAAGGCCTCCATCTTCTAGATATGAGGCTTATATCTGGTGGAAAACATCAAGCTAAGCATTCAAAACAACCTTGGTATACCTGCAATTTTTCAAAGTTTGGTTTATGAGGGAAAATTGCAATAGGATTCCTTTCAACTGAAAGATTGTAGTATTGCAATGAAATCCACCATAATATTAAATCCGAGGTTGAGGGGTGGAGTTTTAGGCTTTAGAAACGCTAATGGGTATGTCTCTTTCAAGAACGTTGTGAAAGGGAAGGAAGCCAGTGGATTAAGTTCTTTCAATGATGCAATGCAAAGGAAGGCTTATAGCCCATGCAATCAGATCCATAACAACCTAGGACCCTACATCATAGATCAAATGGAACAAGAACCAGATATGGAAGTTAATCTACAAGAGGTAAATTCTCTCTTTTTTGTTCTCCAATCTAGGGTCGTAATATGCATATTCAATGGTTTATGGATGAAATATGATGCATTACACCAATGGGCCTTCTCCATTTGGACCCCTAGCTGTGATCTATATTTATGCTCCAAGGGATTTTTCATAGTTCAATTGAAACACAAAAAGATCTAGATTTTTCCCTAAATGAGGGACCATGGTTCTGGTATATAGAAGGGCTCTTCATTACCCCATGGTTCCAAGAATTTGATGCTACAAATATGGTAGTCTCTACAATGTTGTTATGGGTGGGACTACCCAATCTCCCTCTTCCTTATTGGCATAAGGCCCTAGAGCATATTGGAAATATATTAGGAAAATCTAAAAATATGGACCTTGAAAGAACAAAAAAATGCATCTTCACCTTTGCCAAAATATGTGTAGAGATAGACCTAACCAAAGGCCTACCTAAATTTATCCTACTGAAGCATAAAAAATTCCAGTGAACTCAGGTTTTAGATTATGAGAACATGGTATTCATACGTTGTATTTGCTTTCAAATTGGACACCTACATAACTCATGTTTGCAAGCAAAAAGGAATTCAAAAAAGAAAAATCGGCTAGCCCAAAAGCCAAAGGGTTGGCAGGTATGTAGTATTCATCTTTCAGAAGAAGAAGAGGAAGAAACCATGGAGAACAACACAAATGTGGATGCTTAGGTCCAACAAGGAAATCAAGTAGAAGGGGGAGTTGTGATTCATTCTAGAATTGCAACACAAATTCAGAAGGGTGTCGAAGTAGCAATGACTCAAGCATTAGACTAGCAGGAACATGTCGTTTACAAAATGAAATGGGCATGGGGGGTATCAAGAGAAATCATTCCTCTGAGAGATATGATTTTGACAAAGAAGTCCCCTTGCAATCAAATGGAAATGAATTGGCAGTGGTAACAGTGGATCCCAACCCTAGGGGTTGGTGGAAGGTATTGAAAAAAGAAAGGCAAAAAGAAGAAATTTGGGGTTTTTTTATCACACCCAACTTCGACATATTTTGTGTAAATTTCATAGTTATTCTTTTATCTACTCATAAGTCATATGGCTTATCTAATTGAATGTTTTAAACATATACAAAATGTAATTGTGTTCCTAGTTTCAAGTTGAATAAAATTACAGTATTTTTTTCATACAAGAAAAAAAATACAAATATATATATATATATATATATATATATATATATATATATATATATATATATATATATATATATATATATATATATATATATATGCATTTTAGGATTTGGGAATATTCTAATAAATGAGGTTGAAGGGTGGGTGGATATATGGAGGATAATGAGTTTAATTTTATACAAAATCTATATACAGTAGATGAAATGGAGTTGAGGGAGAATATTTTTAATCCTAAAAATATTCAGGGAGTTTTTATTTTATTAGGAGGTAGATGGTTGATGAGATTTAGATAGTATGAGAAGGTGGAGAATATGAATCAATATACTTTTAATCGTATTTATATTTTCTACTGGCTAACTATATGTTTGGGAAAGATAAGGAGCAAGGTGGATTGAGTTGGATATACACTATCCATTTTGTAATTCTAAATTTTAAGTATTTTTTATCTACGTGGTTAAAAGTTAATCTTTGTTATTTATAATAGAATTTTGTTAAATTATTGTGTGTGTGTGAGAGAGAAAGATTTAATGCACAATAAGCATGTTTTGTGTCCATAGTAAGTTGTTGTGAGCACTATAGCATTGAAATTCATTCACTTCAGATTCAATTTTTCTCATTCTTTAACACGTATTTCTTTGTTTTGCACACATGATGGTTGATTGAATATATTGAATATAAAATGTATAGCCCAAAGCAACATTTTTCCTAATGGAAGGTTTTTCTAGCAAAATTATAAGTTTGAAATATGCTAATGAGATAGGCTATTTATATTTATAAGACAAAGGATCTTTGTGAGCTAGTTAGACATTCCTATGATATAGTCAACCACTTTTAAGTAAAAGGTGGGGCTTGGAGATCTAGTGAAGTGATGGCTAAGCATGTATCAATCCATTTGGAAAGGCCATGCCTCTTTTAAATATTAAGTTTGGTAGTGGTTATCACATCATCAAGGATTAGCTTTTAAGAGTAAGTTGCATGAAGTGGGCATCACTAATTTAGCTTGTGTATTGCGTGGTAAGGATGAGATATTTCCACATGCTTTTTGGAAATGTCAATGCACTAAAGTTTCTTGGACATGACTTCAAGTTGAATTTCATTTTCTTTTGGTAGTTCTTCTTTCATCAAAGGGGCCCCTCCTAGGGGACACTTGGATGGCTAGAGAAAAAAACAAATTATTTTAGTTTTCAATTTGTTCATTTTCAATTATATTTCTATAGAAACACTATTGTAAGGTTATATTCAATGAGATTCCGCATCTCTCTATTTTTGGAAATTTGTGGAGTTTTAAGCAAGAGTTGGTTCCAATCCTACAAATCCACTTACTTTCATTATGCATTCTATTATAATGTTGAGACGTTCTTTGTGGGGATTTTGGTTCATGTTATGACATTTTTAGATTTTGTAAAGTCTTTTTTAGCACCCCTATTGTTTGGATGATGCAATCACCTCAACACTTGATGTACTTAATTGTTTATTATTTTAAGAAAAATACCCAAAGTATTTTAAAAAATAAAAAAATAATTTGCTTATAGAAAATTTGAAATCAATGAGTCAATAGAGTGATATGATCTCCAAAGTTTGCAAATTTTGATTTGTTTAGAAGAAATGTTTCTCCTAAATATTTGAAAATATTTATAGAAGATTTGGAAGGAAAGTTAGACTTAGTAGTCACGCAAAGGCAACCCTATAGAGGCAATAGATTTAAAGAAAGTATCCAAAAAGTTTGATTGATTTATAAAAAAGATAATAAAAAAAACACATATTGATAGCTTTAAATTTTTATAGGAATATTTTTTGCACCTAGAGAAGTGAAGTGCATTTAAAAAAAAAAACATATTAATAGCTTTAAATTTTTATAGGAATATTTTTTGCACCTAGAGAAGTGAAGTGCATTAAAAAAAAACACATATTGATAGCTTTAAATTTTTATAGGAATATTTTTTGCACCTAGAGAAGTGAAGTGCATTTAAAAAAACACATACTAATAGCTTTAAATTTTTATATGAATACTTTTTTCCCTAAAGAAATAATGAAGTGCATTTTACAATCCAGTGTTGAAAAGATTATAATATATATCTATGTCTTTCCAAATATAAAATATAATATAAAGTATATAATAATAAATTTAGTTATATATATATATATATATATATATATATATATAACAATTCTCCAATAATATCAATAATGATTTGTATAAATATAAGCTCATTTTAGACTCAAATCATTTAAGCATAAAATATTGTTTTTCTCTTTAAATATTTTATAAATTTAAAATTACGAGGAATTTATCTCAATCTCACTCAAGTTAACTATTTCAATTTGGGCTTCAGGCTTAATCTGAAATTAAAATGGGTTTATCCCAATCTCATTAAAGTTATAATTATTTCAATGCAATAATTTACCAATTAACAATTTCAAGAGTTAAGTGGGTTTCAAGCTTTAGATTGTATCACCAGTTGGCTATGTGTCATAGATTATTTATTAGTTTTTGAATTAGATGAAAATTTTACTGAAATTTAAAGATTGTAATTCAAATTTTCAAAAATCTTTGTCAAATATTTTTTATAATCTTATCTAAATTTCTTGACAATTCTTTAGATTTTTTTTTAGAGTACGGCTTTTTATTTTCCTCTCCGAAGAATATAATATTCTGCAACTGATGACTTTAATGAAAGGAAGCAATTTCGAATAATACAGTGTTGAATTGGATACACAATAACCTGAACATTTCAAAAACGAAAATTCCCCTGCATCTTTACATCTCGTTTGTACGCAACAAAACACTCGTGCAAAGCAATGGGAAAATACAGTGACGAAGCAATAAGGACTAGACAACTGTAACACCCAATAAACCAATAAGAAGCAGCCAACCTAAGATGCCCATCTAAGTCTCCGGCTTACAATCAGAAAACAGAAAGTTATATATAATTTGGCCAGAAGCCTTCAAGGTAGCACAGCAGTCAATAATATTTAGTCATACAGGATTTACACCAATGCTAAAAGACCTAAAAGACCTAAAAGACTTTGCAGTGCTATAATTTCAGAAATGAATTTTGTAATTCTCCTGCTGGTAGGGACGTTTGCTCCAAGCCATTGTAATATTGAGGATTCTCATGGTATTGGGCATATATATTTTCAGGTACAAAAACAGGTTCGGCATTTGATGGCCCATCCCGTGGTTGTGTCATATTAATACCCCGATTCTGATGCATCCAAGCAGCTGAGTTCTTGACGGAAGATGATGCCAAAGGTAATGGCGACCAAAGACAGCACTAACCCTCCAGCAAAGACACCCATCTTGACAGAGCAATCGCTGGAAAAATAGCTTTCTTCATTGTGTTTGTCCTTGAGAGTAACTCCAGACGAAAGTAGGCAAAATGAAATTATAAAAGTAATCATGTATGAAGATGTATGAGCACAGTTATAAAACCCTACCTCAAACAAAACTTGTGATTAGAAAGATAAGAAATTACCAAGGGCATAAAGGACTACAGTAACATCGATTAGAAAGATAAGAAATTACCAAGGGCATAAAGGACTAAAGTAACATTGATTGGCCAATCCACCAGCTTAACAAGATAATGCAATTACTGTTTGCTGTTTGGGCATGCCCAAGGACTTGAAATACCTTGAAAGTTAACATTCATGAGCAACATTCTAATAATTATGCCAGCATCCTCTAAGGATATATATACCTCAATGCGGACTATATACAAACGCACTTCATAATATTCATTAGCAACATTCTAATAATTATGTCAGCATCCTCTAAGGATATATATACCTCAATGCTGACTATATTCAAACGCACTTCATAACATTCATTAGCAACATTCTAATCATTATGCCAGCATCCTCTAAGGATATATATACCTCAATGCTGACTATATACAAACGCACTTCATAACATTCATTAGCAACATTCTAATCATTATTCCAGCATCCTCTAAAGGATATATATACCTCAATGCTGACTATATACAAACGCACTTCATAAAGATATGATATAATGAGCTCAGTTTGAATTTGCAAGAAACATTACGAATTAAGTGGATATAATATCAAAAGCCCTGCATTAATAAAGCAGACATTAGAACCAAAATTTCAATCTAGCGCACGAGTATAGATTTTTGAAAAATAAATAGTAGCTCAACATCTAATCCGTAGACCTTAGATTTACCAGCTTTACCATCATGCTATGAACTAAATCCCACTGTCAGTGGCAGGTGTTTAACATTATACCACACTATAGTGTGTTGTCCTTGAGCACATAGTGTATTCTCTTGGTCAAGAATGGCTTGTGAACATCATAAACTTTATCACTTACTATTAGCATCTCAGTTTGTATTCTCAGTGATCATTGGAGAACTGAGAATTCCTTAAAAATTATTCATCTCATCACATTTGGTGCTGGAACCTGGGTTGTGATTGTCATTGATTCTTGATGTATGTAGTAGACCCAGTTCTAAACTTGGAACAATACAAAAATTCTTGGCAGATAAACCTCCTTGAGCACATAGTGTATTCTCTCGGTCAAGAATGGCTTGTGCACATCATAAACTGTCACTTACTATTAGCACCTCAGTTTTCATTCTCAGTGATCATTGGAGAACTCTGAATTCCTTGAAAGTGATTCATTTCATCACATTTGGAGCTGGAACCTGGTTTGTGATTGTCACTGATTCTTGATGTATGTAGTAGACCCAGTTCTAAACTTGGAACAATACAAAAATTCTTTGCAGATAAACCTTAATATTACAACATGCAGCGGTAGAGTCCAAGAATCAAGATATATAGATCAATGACATATTTTCAGTGCACTCCAATAGCAGGATGCTCTCACCAGGATTGTCTTGAGACTCACTAAAGCTTGGACACCCATAAGACTATGTAACTTTCATTATTGACTCCCACCCTCAACCTCTCGTCATAAGATTTCAACCTGAAATCTAATAGGGACTAAACCCCACATAAACCAACTAATATACATGCCAGGGATATATTTGTACTTACAGGATATACATGTCTACAGACTATCGATGAATTAGTCATCCTACTAATTTCCAATTAGTGAAAATGTGGCCCAGATTTTTGGCCATATTTCAAAGCAGACAATTGACATTGTCAAAAAGATGGATTTTCTCACAAAAAGATTTCTTAAGTAGTCCTTAAAGGGTAAGGCATTTAAGCAACACAATGTCGGACAAGACAGTGCAGCTTGCCAAATTTCATCCTTGTTTTCCAAAATTGTCTCTATGGAGAGGTAAGATACTACCAGACCCCAATGACTTGCATCTCTGTTACCAGAAATGGAACAGGAGCCATCGATTCCATCAATAAAAGGCCTGGAAATGGAATGGAACGGAAAATGTCCACACATGTTCCCATTTCTGAGGGCCGAAAACGACTTCTCAAGATATATGAAACAATTTCTCTAAAATCCTCTGTTGTTTCCCACATGGAAAAATAAAATGAAAATAAACACAGAGAACTAAAATTTAATAAAAACAAAAACGCTAAATGTATTTCGACCATTTCCAATTCAAAAGTAAGATGTTTCGACCATTCCCTGTTGTAGCCATCCATTTTGATTTGCCATAAACTTGTTGTGAGTCTGACTCATGAGCATGTTGAAGATAATGCAGGCTCCATTGAGAAGAGATTGACGCTGTCAAGGAGGAAAATCATCCCTCATTTGGTACTTGCTGTGTGAAGCGTTGTTGTTTGAAACTCCCACGGACCGCGTATGAGTCTAGCCTCTGTGGGTGTGCAGATAAATTCTCTGCAAGAGCGTTGTTGCAAAAGCCAAGGCCATTTTCATTTGAGCATTAGATGTGGAGCTTGGAGACCATGATGACTGATTTCCAGCAACAATTGGATATTTGGCAACATTTGGGCATCTGAGAAGAGGTATTTTATTTATGTGGGTTTATTTTGTATTTTTACAGTCCTTTGAATCTATTTTGATTCTTTTACCATTGCAATGGCCGAAAGTTCATCAAGTTTACAAAACTAGAATGCCCATTTACAAAATGAAACCCCACAGTGCACCCCACAATAAACGAAAACATAGAATAGAAGGAAGCCGAAAGGGATTTTGAAGCCAATCTATGGGCAGTGTTCTAATGCACTCAATCATATAGTGGAGGAACAAGTGGTACAACTTGTTGAAGGGTTTGGTTTTTTCCCTTACTGTAAGAACCAAAAATCGAGGAGCGTAGCAAGAGTTAGGTGGCATTTAATTAAAATGGGGGCAAAAGAACAAGTCAACTACATGTGAGCATGTCCCTCAAACTGAAAAAATGGCTTTAGTAAAACAATTGCTTGATCTTGGAACACTGAAACAAGTAGCTGAAGGTTCCACTCAACCCAACTAAAATTCCACTGGATGAACAATTGGTTGTCCACAAACTTGTTCTTGAAGTCATGTATCTGTTTCCCCACTTGACAACCTATGGGATGCAAGAGGGAGGAGCAATCTTGATGCATCTGTTGAGAGGTTTTTTTTTAAATGTCAGAGCTTTTAATATTTGTAGGCCTCTTTACTGGAAGGAGATGGTGAGAGATCTAGTAAACACTCCCCCTTAAATATTACAAACCTCCAACCTATGAAAAAATGAGGAAACAATGTTGTGTGAAGAGAGGGCTTGCATCAAAGCCAAACTTCATAATATTAAAGACAATAGGAGGGACTTTGGGATCAGTCTCAATTGTTTCAAATCGCTGGACAAATGTCAAACATCATCCTCTTATTAAAATTGTGGTTTTCACCCCAAAAGGAGTTATGTTCTTAAAATGCCATGACACCACAGGGAGGACCAAAGATGGTCCATATTTGATGGACGTCTTCAAAAAGGAAATAGAGGCAATAGAGGAGGTTGAAAGGGAAAATGTGGTCCAGACTGTTATAAAAGTATCTTAAAGGAGTTGGGTGTGTTACGATTAGTAAAAAGAAGGGAATGAGGAAGAGTGAACCCTAGCGCAGCGATGGCCTCGACTGGTGTGAACCTACTTTGGCACTGCCATGGGGAGGCGGCAACCATTATCGACTCTCGGACTTACCACTAAGGTTTGTTTAATACATTCAACCCTGTGCAGCTCATTTTCTCCCTTTTTACAGGCGTCGGTTTTGTATGGTGGGTCTAGCTTGTTTTGTAGTCACGGGTTGGTCGTTGATGATTTTCTGCCTACTCATTGCATATACTCAGTGGGTGGTCTAGGCCCGTTATCATTCTAATTGCTGTATCTGACCCTGACCTACTGTATCTTACCCTGGCTCGGTTTTCACTCTGACCTGCTCGCCACTACCTCATTATTGGAGCTCACTGCAACTTCGTCTACCCGTTTGAGACTTGGTTTCCACAACTGTTGTTTGTTTCACCGCGCAGCTTCTGGCATTGACGGGTATCGAGGCTACTATCGACGGCACTTCACTGTGGACCTTTTCGCTTATCCATCTGTGTATTTCGGGACCTTCTTCACTGTTTGTGGTGGTCACCACTACAAGTCCATCCATTGGTCATGAGCAGACATGACGAGGAACTCGACTACTCCGCTGACCCCCTGGAGGGTGTCGAGATTTGGGGGGACAGTCCATGTGATGCGGTGGCTGACATGGTGGATGGGGAGTCAGCACCGTCTCCGCACCGGACTGATCAGTCATTGTAGGTCACGCCAGCAATCTTTTCAGACCTTATTGCTAATCGGTTGGAATCTCCGTCCTTCTCGATCCCGTCGCCTTTCGTGCTGCGACTCTGGGAGCTACAGGCTCAAGATACCCCTAACCTGCCTCCGCACAACATATCTGCATCGGGCTCGGGTGTTGCTGAGGTTACTAAGAATATCAGTGCCGATTCACTTGCCTTCGCGGACCTCTTCATCGACGGGGCAGAGATTCCACAGCAACCGATCCCTTCTTTTGTTGCGACCGCGCCGATTGCGGCATCAGGGTGTTTTGAGGATTTACCCTTCAATGCTCCGACTGTGGATGCGTAGCACTCTTCCAAGTCAGACGGGCTTGGTGATCCGGGAGCATCCTCAGAGGGTCCGAACCTACTCAGAGGCAAGAAAAAACCTCGCCATACCAAAAATCGGAACAGCCGCAACGCAAATTTTGGGTCGGATAGGGGTATGGCAAATATAGAGATGACAGCGGCTACTGTACTAGTAGGCAAGGTCCGGGGAAGGAAATACACCACTACTATGCTAAATATTTGGACAGAGGAGATTTGGCGCTGCCATATGGAACAACTTCCGAGTATTCTGCTTATGAACAGGGGTTGGTTTGCCCTCACTTTCTCTCAACCCACATTGGTGGACTGGGTGCTATCCAAGTATTGGCATATCGAGATGCATCCGATATTGTTGAAGAGATGGTCCCCTCTATTTGATCCTAATAAGGAGAATTCGGGTGTCGGACCGATTTGGATGCGTTTGCCTGGCCTGCCACTAAAATTCTGGAACGAAGCCTCCCTTCGCAGCATAGGGGAGGATTTTGGCCATTATCTAGATCATGACAGATCCTATTTGGAGATGGGCATCATCTCTGTTGCTCGCATTTTGGTTTTCCTGGACACTAGGGATGGCCTCCATGATAACTACAACATGTTCTTCGATGGGATGGTATGGCAGCAGTTGCTAGATTATGAGGGGGTACCATTTAGATGCCGACGATGTCATTCGGTTGGGCATCTCTACAAAGAGTGCCCTCTCATGGGTGGTGCGGCTCCCCTAAACAAGGCAGTCGTGCACATGGCCACTCTAATTGACCCGGTTAGTTTTGTAGCAACACTGGAGGTGAACCCGGTCGGCGCTCCTTTGCCCAAGGATCTACTGCCCTCTTGGCTGATCACTCAAGCACAGACTCACAGCCATACTGTCTTCTCTACTTAGAGGGATCCGCCTCCTATTCCGAGTACTTATCCGCCCCCTCCTGTTTGTTCTTATTTAGCTCCTATTTCGTCTAATGTTGTTCACCACACTATTTGTACACTGAACTCCATAAGTTGCTTTGTTGCATCAGCCCCCCCCCCCCACTATTCTACCCACCATACCCCACACATCTCAGGTGACCTCATGCCTTTCCCCTCAAACTGCCTCAGACTCGTCTTCTTCCAGGCACCACTACTACTTGCGATCATCTGTTCATCAGCCCAACCTGTCGGCCCTAGGTATTGGTTCGGCGCCGGACCCCTCAACTACTAAATCACGGGGCAGACCATCTGCGATTTCAAAGGCTATCTGCAGGGCCAACTTGGAGGTGGCTACGGGTACGCAATCTTCTTTACTATGGGTTATTAGAGCAAGAAAACCCAAGGACATGTTTCCCTCAGGATTTGTCTCTCATTTAACTACAGGGGCCTTGCCAACCCTAACAAGAAATTGGCACTTAGGAGACTTTTGCTCACTACTCGCGTTGATGCCCTATTCCTTCAAGAAACATTGGGGCATGGTACCTCCATTTCCAAGATCTTGTCTTCACTCCTTCCAGATTGGACTTTTATGACTATTGATGCCCGAGGCCAATCGGGGGGCTGTGCTTTAGGCATAAACAACAAGACCACTCAGATTCTGAATTGCTGGGGTCCGGTGGGCACCATTGGTGTGGAAGTTACTACTTGTGAACTTGCATTACCCTTTACCCTGATCAATGTTTATGGCCCGTGCAATAATAGAGAGATTTTCTGGGACTCTTTGCTACGAAGCTCTCTAATGCAGCAAAATAACATCATTCTAGGCAGGGATTTAAATTTTTCTATTGGGATCTTAGAATCATGGGGACCTCAAGCCATTCCAGATCCACTTTTTGATTTTTTTGCCAATCAATTAGAATTGGCTGATTTTATTGATATAGATATGCAAAAGAAGCAACCTACTTGGGGGAATAGGCGCACGAGGGAGGCAGCACTTGCTCGTCAACTTGATTGATTCCTTATCAAGTTGCCTCTTCATAACCTTATGGCTAGATCAAGACAATGGGTGGGTTCAGGCGGTGCCTTGGACCACTCTCCTATTTATTTGGAATTTCTAGCTGGTGATCAGAAACCCCATGCACAATTCAAATTTAATGCTAGTTGGCTTCAAGATCCAGAATTCCAATCGTTGGTCACTAAGGAGTGGCAGCACTGCAATCAATTCCCAGATCGGGAACCTGCTTGGGTATTTAATGACAATCTCAAGCGTATCAAAGCAAACACTATCAGATGGGCTAGACACAAAAGAATACTCGAGGAGGAGGAGCTCAAAAGGATTGAATTGGAAATTACTCAGCTTACTGGCACTAACTACTTGGGTTTTCATACTGCATCCACAAAAGAGCATCTGATTACTCTGGAAACCACTAGGGCCACCATCCTCCGTAAAAAGGAGGAGGAATGGGGATTAAAAAGCAGAGCTATCTAGTTGAAAGCCGGCGATGAAAATACCAAGTTCTTCCAACAATGTGCTAAAGGTAGGAGGATCATCAATACAATCTGGGAATTATCTGATAATACTAGGTTTGTGGCCAAACCACACGCTCAGCTTGTTGATCTGGGAATCCAGCATTTCACAAACTAATACAAAGCGCCACACAACCTCAATCTGCCGGATATTATGCACATTGCTCGAACTTTTCACAGGTTTGTTGATGAAGAGCAATTGGAGGATCTCAATCCAACAGTTTCCATGGGTGAGATCGAAGGTGTTCTGAAATGGTTTAAGAAGGACAAAATTCCTAGACCAGATGGATGGCCCATTGAATTCTATCTACATTTCTTTGAACTTATTAGCAAGGATCTCCTTCTGGTCATTGAAGAAAGCAGAATATCTGGTTGCATTTACGATGGTTTCAATTCCACATTCATTGCTCTGATTCCCAAAATAGATCACCCTGCTACCTTCCACGACTTCAGACCTATCTCCCTTTGTAACTGCATATACAAAATTATATCCAAAATCATTGCAAACCGTATTAAACCCATTCTCTCTACTCATATAGCCAAGGAACAATTTGCATTTCTCCACCACAGACAGATTCATGAAGCCATTGGCACTGCTCAAGAGGTCATGCATTCCATTAAAACTAGAAAACTCAAGAGCACCATACTCAAAATTGACCTTGACAAAGCATTTGATCATGTTAATTGGAACTATATTCACCTTATTCTTATCCATACGGGCTTCCCTCATTCTTTCACCAATTGGATTATGGGTTGTATCATGAATGCCACTTTCAATATCCTTATTAATGGGGCAGCTACTGATTTCTTTCATGCTGGTAGAGGTCTCAGGCAAGGCTGCCCCCTCTCACCACTTCTTTTTATCCTTGTTATGGAAGGCCTCTCGTCTCTTATGAAACGGGAAAAGGATGATGGTAACATCCATGGTGTTCGATTAAATGAATTCTTACAACTGACTCATTTATTATTTGTGGATGGCTCTTGTCAGGACAGTACGCAATTTGATAACATTTTAAAGATTTTCTGCAAAGGTACTGGCATGGCTCCCAATAACAGAAAATCCACCATAATTTTGACTAGATGTTCGGCACATGAACAGGAGCATGCCATGTGGAACTTCCCATTTGAGCGCAGTTTCATTGGGGAAGGTTTAAAATATCTTGGTTTCCACCTTAAGCCAAATGACTATCAGATCAAGGATTGGAACTGGCTGATCGCCAAAGTGGAGCGTAGGATCAATATTTGGCATCATAGGTGGCTCTCGGGGGCAGGCAGGTTGGTATTAATCAAATCAGTCCTGGAAGCCATACTTGTTTACTGGATGTCCCTTGTTTGGCTACCTAAGGGTGTCACAATTCCATTCAACAGATTTGCAGACAATTCCTCTGGAGGAATTCTAGTAGAGAGTGAATATTTGCTTGGGTGGCTTGGGACCATATCAGCAAGCCCAAGGATTAGGGTGGTTGGGGTATTAAGGATCTCTCTTTATTTGCCACTACCCTGGCTGCAAAATTGGGTTGCCACCTTGTTACAGGTCATAGCTTGTGGAAAGAGGTTACTGTCTCCAAATACATCGCTCCCCAAATTACTTTGGAATGGATCAGAGGGTCCATTCAACTTTGTCCGGGGTCCTCGATTATTTGGAAGGCCATTGCAAAGTCTACTCACCTTATTCAACAAGGTTTGACATGGCACATCGAATCCGGATCTATGGTCCAATTGGGGGCGAACTCTTAGACGGGCAGTGGGCAGAACTATAAACTGCCTCAAGTCATCATTCAACACCTGGCCCATGCCAGATATCATTATCTATCACAGGTGGCTGATCCTTAGAGGACTAATTGGCATGCACAAGGCTGGCTTTCGGCTTTGGATCTTTAGATACCCATTGAGGGCCATCCCTACTGGGATCAGTTCATCAGGGCACTACAAGCATCACACATACGAATCACGGATCAAGTGAACGACCTTTTGTGGGCTCTCTCACCCAATGGAAAATATTCCCCGAAAGCTGGTTATATCACACTGTGCGCCCAGGGAACCTCCTGATAAACATTGGTGGTGGCACTCGATCTGGAAACTATAGGCACCTCACAAAACTCGACTACTCATATGGTGCATCCTCAATAATTACATTCCTACCATTGACAATCTTTGCAAACGGGCCATCCAGGGTCCATCCAGATGTTGTTTCTGTTTCTCTCATGATGAAGATGTCCAACATCTCTTCCTTGAGTGCCCTATAATCAAGGATTTCTAGCATTCGGCTTCTCATGCAATGGCCTGTTCACTCACCTGGCACGGCACATCTATTTCAGTGGCCTGGTCAGCGTGGTGGCAAGATGCCACCTGCATCAAACTTTGGAACCTACCATTGTTGATTGCCTGGGGTATCTGGACTTGTCGGAACTGTTTCACATTTGAAGGGGTGCATGTGGTCTAGGACCACATTTGTTCAACCATTGTCTCTACTTATAGACTCATTCCTGATGTTGATCATCCCACCCGCAGAAAGGAAATCATCGACCATACTTACCCATGGGCATACTTTGACGGGGCATCAAACAATCATGGGTGTGGGGAGGTGTGGTTTTGTTGAAACTTGGTTACCGGAGGACAGTTGGTTCCCTAAAGCTTTGATCTTTGGCCTAGGGAAAAGTGTCCAAAAGAATTTAATTTTTCTCCTAAAGTGACTTTATAAAGTTATAAAGTCAAATCTAATTTGAAAGTGACTTTAATAAAGTCAATGTGAAATTAGAAAGGGAAAAGTGACTTTGGAAATAAATGACTAAGTGGGTCTTTATTAAAGTGGGGTGAATTAAAAAATAGAAAGTGAGATTTAAATGAGCATTTAATCTCAGCCCTAGATCTAAAGCTATCTCAGCCATTAGATTTGGAGATTCCCTAAAAGTCACTTAGGGTTAGGTCAAAGGAGGAAAAGGAGGGAAAATGTCATTCATTCTTTCATGAGCAGATTGAGAGAGGAGGAGAGAAAGTAGAAGAGAAATTTCTAAGCAAAGGGAGAGCAGCATAGCTACACAGAAAATCCATACAGCAAGAGGGCACATTTCCCAAGGCAGCGTTTCCAGACAACAACATTTATTGGCATGTTTACCAAGACAGAAAATCCGTACAGCAAGATTGCACGCATTTCAAGGCAAGGTACAATGCAGGTTTTGAGGAGCAGTTTTCAACAACAAAGGGCACGAATTTCAAGGTTGTTTCAGGGCTCAAAAATCGAGGAGTTGTTGTACATTTCCGTACAAAATACATACAATCTGTACAGGCAAATTCTGACACATTTTTCGAGGCTGCAAGTGCAACATTTAACGCTGTAATTTTTCTGTAAATTTTTGTTTTGTTGTTGGCACGATTTTCAAGGTTGGAGGTTGACATAGAAATCGAGATAAGTGGGTTTTGTATTTGCTGTAATTTTTTTGTGTTTTGTTGTTCACTGTAAAAGCATATTCAAAAATAAAGAGAGCTTTCGAACTGGTTTTCCCCAAGAGTTGTAGGGGGTTTTTCTAGGGTCACATTGACCAAAAATCAACGTGTCAAAAATCTGTGCGTGGCTGATTTATTTTTCTGAGTTTTTATTTCTGCATTTCAGCATTGTGAAATTTCCAGAATTCGTGTTTTCAGAAAATAATTATTTTTCCAGCTTGTTAATGTATGGCTATGGGAATGGGCATTTAACTTTATGGGAGAAATAAGGAGAAACTGAAAACCGGGATTGGTTTTAAAATTTTTACATGGTATCAAAGCTGTTTGGCTGAAAGTGCAGTTTGGGACCACAAAAAGAAAAAATTACAGCAAGCTGATTTTTCACTCAAAAATTACAGCAAGCTGATTTTTCACACAGAAAACATTACCTTTACTACAGCAATGTTATTTTCAGTTTATTAGGACAGCAAGCATGTCTTTGGGCTTGAGGGTGGAGGATAGGTTGGATGAGCATAGTAACTACAGTGTATGGAAGGAGAGAATGTAGAACATCTTTGAGGAGGCAGAAGTTTGGGATATCATGGTGCATACCACACAGAACCCTGTTAATGTGCCTACTGATGCTGTTCAGTTGGCAGCATTTAATAAAAAGAATAACAAGGGTAAGAGACTGATTCTAGATGGAATCAAAGACCATTGCATTCCTCATGTGAGAGGAAAGAGATGTGCTCATGAGATGTGGATAGCATTGACCAATCTCTACCAGAGTACCAATGAGAACAGGAAAATGGTCCTAAGAGAGAAGCTGAAGACCATTAAGATGGGTAAGACTGATAGTGCAGCTGGATATCTCACAAAGATTACTAATGTGAGAGATGCATTGGCAACAGTTGGAGAGGTCATTCCACCCACCGAGTTGGTGCAGATTGCAGTGAATGGCCTTCACAGTTCATGGCTGAACTTTGCTGATGGGGTTTGTGCACATGTGACCCTTCCCACTTGGGAAAGGTTCTGGGATGATTGCATACAGATAGAAATCAGAAAGACCCAGCCTGGGGCAGCCAAACCAGTTGAGCAGGATGAGGATGTAGCACTGTTGGCAGGAGGTAAGAAAGGCAAGGGAAAGAAGCAAGCTTCCACAAGTAATGGTGGGGGAAAAGGCAAAGGTAAAAGTAAAGAGGGGAACACGCAGAAGGACTATTCCAAGGTGAAGTGTTGGAATTGTCAGAAGATGGGACACTATACATTTGTGTGTCTGGAGAAGAAGAAGAAGGGGAAGAACCAGAGCATGGCAGCATCAACAAAGATAGAGGACTTTATGGATAGCTTTGACCGGGAGTTTGGGTTCATTGCTTGTGAGTCCACTAGTGCAGGATCACCTGCCACAGAGGTTGAAAGGGAGTGTGCATTTCCCTCCACTAGCGGAGCATCTTCAGGTATCTGGTATGTTGACAATGGGGCTTCACGTCATATGACAGGAGTCCGTGAGTACTTCTCAAAGCTTGCAGAGAGTGGCACTGATATAGAGGTAGTACTCGACGATGACAGCGTTGTTAGAGCAGCCGGTGTGGGGACATTGACATTTGATAGGGAACCCAAACCTCCCTTGAAGGTGTCAGATGTTCTATATGTGCCAGGGATGAAGAAGAACCTCATATTCGTCTCAGCATTGGAGGATAGGGGATATGAGATATTGTTCAGGAGAGGACAGGTGCTGATATATCCCAGGGGCGCTCCAGCTGATTCAGCTAGAGTGATTGGTGTACGCCATGCAAAGGTGTACAAGTTTGCATTTCAGCCCCTTTTGGCATTGAGTAGTAGTACCGACAACAGAGCTAGCAGTTCAGAGCTGTGTGAGATTTGGCACCGCAGGATGGGGCACATGTATCATGGACCCTTGAGGACATTGCAGGAGATCACTACAGGTGTGCCAAATTTCAGTATTGATCAATTTGATACATGCAGAGGATGTGCGATGGGCAAGTTTTCCAAATCCCCTTTTCCCAGCAGTGACAACAGATCAACTGGGATACTTGATTTTATTCATTCCAATGTGAGCGGTCAGATGTCTCATGTTTCCTTGAGTGGATATGAGAATTATGTTTTATTCATTGATGATCACTCTAGGAGGACCTGGATTTATTTCTTGAAGACCAAGAGTGAGGTCTTCAAGCGGTTTCAGGAGTTCAGAGCTCTTGTGGAGACTCAGACAGGTCGAAAAATCAAGTCCCTGAGGTCGGACAATGGAGGGGAGTACACCCTTGGTGAGTTTGTTGATTATTGTGTAGAGGCAAGCATTAGGAGGGAGTTCACAGTTCCTTACAACCCCCAGCAGAACAGGGTTGCGGAGAGGAAGAACAGATCCATCGGAGGGGCTGCCAAAGCCATGCTACATGATCAGGGGTTACCATTGTTTTTATGGGCAGAGGCCTGCAACACTGCTGTATATTTGCAGAATAGGAGTCTGCATCGTGCCCTGGGGCATGTGACTTTGGAGGAGGCTTTTCCTGGGAAGAAGCCTGATGTTGGTCATCTTCGTATCTTTGGGTGTATTGCATACTCCTACGTACCCAAGGAGAAGAGGACCAAGCTAGAGCCCACCGCAGAGAAGGGTGTCTTTGTGGGCTACAGTGAGACCTCGAAGGCCTTTCGGATTTATATTCCCGCATAGAGGAGAGTTGTTGTCAGGCAGGATGTGAAATTAGAGGAGACAGGGCCTTTAGGAGGTCACGGGAGTTAGAGTATCTGGATCAGCCAGACCCTCAGGAGCAGCTGAGTCAGTCGCAGGGATCAGGAGGATCCGGAGGTACATCGATTACGGTGTCAGGTCCATCAGTGAGCAGTGGCTCGCAGGGTCAGAGGGGTGGTGCTTCGAGCAGCATGCAGAGCAGTCCACAAAGCAGTTCACTAGGGAGTCCACTAATGGACAGTTCACACGGTACTTCAGCGTCTACAGGTTCAGGTTCAGGTAGGAAGACAACAGACAGACAGTCAGGAATTCAGGCTCCTGATGATGAGGAGGAGGAGTTTCATTCTCTAGTGGGAGAAGTGTGCTCAATGAAGAGGAAGCCCAAGTGGCTTCAGGATATCTTGAGAGAGACCACATCTGTTGCTGGGCCTAAGAGGCCAGTCAAAGAGAGCAGACCACCTGATAGGTTCTGTAGCTATATGGCAATGGTTGCCAACATCCTTGACTCTGAGCCTTCTAGCTATGAGGAGGCAACTAGCCAGCAGGTCTGGAGAGAGGCCATGCAGGAGGAGTATTCTTCTATCATGAAGAATGATGTTTGGGAGGTGGTGCCGAGGCCTAAGGGCAAATCCGTGGTTACTTCTAGATGGCTTTACAAGGTAAAGCATGCTGCAGATGGCAACATTGAGAAATTCAAAGCGAGGTTTGTGGCTAGAGGGTTCTCCCAGGTAGAGGGAGTTGATTATGAGGAGACCTTCGCTCCCGTGGCTTGATATACTTCGATCCGCTCCATTATATCGATAGCAACAGAGATGGGTTGGAAGATCCACCAGATGGATGTGAAGACCGCATTTCTCAATGGATTCATACAGGAGGAGGTGTACATTGAGCAGCCACAGGGCTTTGAGGTGCATGGGAAGGAGTCCCATGTGTGCAGACTGAAGAAGGCCCTTTATGGCCTGAAGCAAGCTCCTAGAGCTTGGTACTCTAGGATAGATACATACTTGCAGGAGATGGGTTTCACAAAGAGTGATGCAGATCCGAACCTTTACTTTATTGTGATAGGTGAGGAGCCTCTCATTCTGGTGATGTATGTGGATGACTTGGTCATTACGGGTGCAGAGAGACTCATAGAGCACTGCAAGAGAGATCTTGCGGCGGAGTTTGAGATGAAGGACATCGGCTTGATGCATTACTTTTTGGGTTTGGAGGTGTGGCAGGAGGAGGGGCATTTCTTCCTGGGGTAGGGGAAGTATATTGTGGACATCCTTGGCAGATTCCACATGGAGGATTGTAGACCCATGTCGACACCGATGATCACCAACTGGAAGAAGCTTCATGCTTCGGATTCCGAGTTGGTGGATCCCACATTGTACAGGCAGCTGATTGGTTCCCTGATGTATTTGGTCAACACTAGACCAGATATTTGTTTTGCAGTCAACACGATGAGTCAGTTTATGTGTGAGCCTAGGAAGGTTCACTGGGTGGCTACAAAACACATTTTGCGGTACTTGCAGGGGACAGTGGATTATGGTCTGGACTACAGGCAGGGGGATGGAGTGAGATTGGCAAGTTACACTGATTCTGATTGGGCAGGTTGTGCTTCTAATAGGAAGAGCACTTCAGGGTGTTGTTTTGGGTTGGGTTCGGCAGTGGTGTCATGGTTCAGCCGGAAGCAGCAGTCAGTAGCATTGAGTTCAGCGGAAGCAGAGTATATGGCAGCCAGTCTAGCTAGTTGTGAGGCCATCTGGCTTCGCAAGATGTTGTTTGGCTTGTTTGGTCAGCCATTGAGACCTTGAGTGATTTACTGTGATAATCAAAGTTGCATTAAACTCACGGAGAATCCAGTATTTCATGACAGGTCAAAGCATATCGGGATCAAATATCATTTCATCAGAGACTATGTTCAGAAAGGAGCTGTGAAGCTTGAGTATATTCCCACTGATGAGCAGGTTGCAGATATTCTTACCAAAGCCTTACCATGGGGCAAGCATGTCTACTTTAGAGACAAGATGGGTGTGGTGAGGAACACCTTCCTCGGTAAGAGGGAGTGTTGAAATTTGGTTACCGGAGGACAGGTGGTTCTCTAAGGCTTTGATATTTGGCCTAGGGAAAAATGTCCAAAAGAATTTAATTTTTCTCCTAAAGTGACTTTATAAAGTTATAAAGTCAAATCTAATTTAAAAGTGACTTTAAGTGATAAAGTTACTAAAGTCTAATTTTAAAGTGATTTTAATAAAGTCAATGTGAAATTGGAAAGGGAAAAGTGACTTTGGAAATAAATGACTAAGTGGGTCTTTATTAAAGTGGGGTAAATTAAAAAATAGAAAGTGAGATTTAAATGAGCATTTAATCTCAGCCCTAGATCCAAAGCTATCTCAGCCATTAGATTTAGGGATTCCCCAAAAGTCACTTAGGGTTAGGTTAAAGGAGGAAAATGAGAGAAAAGGTCAATCATTCTTTCATGAGTAGATTGAGAGAGGAGGAGAGAAAGCTGAAGAGAAATTTCTGAGTAGAGGGAGAGCAGCATAGCTACATAGAAAATCCGTACAGCAAGAGGGCACATTTCCCAAGGTAGCATTTCCAGACAACAACATTTATTGGCACATTTACTGAGACAAAAAATCCATACAGCAAGATTGCACACATTTCAAGGCAAGGTACAATGTAGATTTCGAGGAGCAATTTTCAGCAGCAAAGGGCACGAATTTCGAGGTTGTTTCAGGGCTTGGAAATCGAGGAGCTATTGTACATTTCCGTACAAAATCCGTACAATCCGTACAGGTAGATTCTGGCACATTTTTCGAGGCTACAAGTACATTTAATGCTGTAATTTTTCTGTAAATTTATGTTTTGCTGTTGGCACGATTTTCAAGGTTGGAGGTTGACACGGAAATCGAGATAAGTGGGTTTTGTATTTGCTGTCATTTTTCTGTGTCTTGTTGTTCACTGTAAAAGCATATTCAGAAATAAAGAGAGCTTTCGAACTGGTTTTCCCCAAGAGTTGTAGGGGGTTTTTCCAGGGTTACATTGACCAAAAATCAGTGTGTCAAAAATCTATGTGTGACTGATTTATTTTTCTGAGTTTTTATTTCTGCATTTCAGCATTGTGAAATTTCCAGAATTTGTGTTTTCAGAAAATAATTATTTTTCCAGCTTGTTAATGTATGGCTATGAGAATGGGCATTTAACTTTATGGGAGAAATAAGGAGAAACTGAAAACCAGGGTTGATTTTAAATTTTTACAGGTTTTACATTTAACTGCCACTCATTTATTCTACCTTAAAATGGGGCTGGGTCCAGGGACAAATAATTTTGCTGAATTACAAAGCCTTCGGCTTCTTCTTCTTTTTGCCCATGAACATGGATGCAACAGACTGCAAATATTTGTGGACTCACAAATTGTCATAAATTGGTTCAACTCACATACACAGTGTCACACACACACACTTATATCATTATTGAGGGAGGTGCATCTACTAAAATCCTTTTTTGAAATTATCTCTGTCACTCACATTTACAGGCAGAGGAACCAAGTGGCAGACAAGCTTTCCAAAGAAGCAGCAGAGTTAGTTTGGGGCAGGTGGCTTATTATAGAGCATGATGGGGAACAGGTGTTCCAATATTATCATAGACCATTTATAGACGACATACAGGATATGAGAGCAGTCACTCCATGACTGCAATTTTTTTATCATCATCATTTTTGGTGATTAGTTATATCATGCTGAACACATATTATCAGCATTATTTATTTCGGCTACTACCATGTTTTTTCTGTACATATTTGTGATTAGATTAGGTTTATTATCACTGATACTTGTTGATTATCTGACTACTATTAGCCTCTTCGGAGATGATATAGAACCATGGACTTACTGGTTATTATATGTAAAATGTAACATGTAATTTTTCTTTCATATTAATGAAAAATTACGACTTTTTCCTAGGAAAAAAAATATCTTAAACAACGTACTTGATCAGGGTTTAGATGAGGATGAATATCCAACGGGTTTTTGGACTCCTTGTGTCATGCATTGCGTCAACCTCCTCCTTAATGATATCAATAACATTGCATGGATTGGAAAAACAATCCTCATTTATTGTTTGTTGAGCATGAAACATCCATAACAATTTATAGGAAATATGCCAACCTACAACTTCTTCAATGTGTTGAGATGAGGTTTGTATCTATATTCATTTTGTTACCATGCCTTGTCAATGTGCATTAATCTCTTAGGGAGATGTTGGTATCAATTGAATGGCAAAGGTGGAAGGGCTCTCATATTGGGAATGGTCCCAAGTTGAGGACATTATGATTGGCCATTCTTCGAAGGATTTTGGAGGAGAGTGGAAGATATCGTTACCCTCATCACACCTATTTTTTCCACCCTTAGCATGTTTGAAAATGTTCATCCATGCTCAAAGGATGCATGTGAGAGTGTGGATCAAATAAGAGAGAAGTTTTATGACATAATGGAACATGAAAATTCTAGGGTTGATATGGGAGCCAAGAATGAGGTGTGGGATCTTAGTCTAACAAGGTGGGAAATGCTTCAAAACCCTCTTCATTCAATTGCATTCCTACTTGACCCTAAATGGTTCCAGATGAAACCATCGTGAAATGCATAATTGGAACACCTTTATCAATCGGTGTTATGGCCATGATGATTGCACTACCTTAGAATTGAGTTGGGAAAGTATCTAAGATATGAGAAACACTCTGTGGATGAAGACAATGCATATCATTGTTATAACAAAGAACTTGGACTCACAGGCTTCTCCACACAATATGGTACAAGGACTCCCTTGCTTCATCATTTAGTTATTCATTTTCATTTATAAGTATGTTCAATAACCAATATCTTTATTGTGTTCTATAGTTTAAAGAAAGTTATTTTTATTAAATTTTGGATTTTGCACTGTAAAGCTTTCAAATATCTATAAAAAAAATTGATTACATAATGTTAATCTTACATGAAAGGTGACTAGTTCATCTGCATGTAAGAAAAAATGGAGTGAAACAACCTTTTTCCATTCAGTAAAGTGGAATTGCTTAGGCACAATATTTGTTGTTTGTAAACTCAAATTTATGCCTACTATCTCAACAACAACCAAAGTACTAAATAGGACCAACTAGGATCTAGGATTATGGCAGTTCACAAGATGATGGTAATGTTGCCCTAATAGGGATGCAAGCAATAGTAACAACAACTACTAGGGCTTCCAAGACCAAATTTAAGAGTACACAACAAATAAAATAAAGCACACGTTTTTTTTAAAGGAAAAAAGCCCACAAGGGAGAAATTTCAACTTGCAAAACTAGCACTTCTGTTAGACTACAATTTTATAAATTACATGTTTTTGCCTCAATAGGCTTTAACTAAAGCTGAAATCATTATTGGGTTGAAAACCCTTCCTCAAATACTAAATTTTAATGCATATTGATCTAAGTCTGAGCCAGACTTACAAAGGTTTAAACAGACCACAAAACAAATTTTTAATGATCTTCTTCAACTGTGTTGCTACCAAATTCTATCACTGCTCACCCGCTTTTTGTCAGTTTCTCTTTCTTTTCTTCCTCTATTTTCCTTCTCCATGAATTCTTCATTCTCTTCCCTGAAGTCTTCTTCTTCTACGTTGTCTTCCTCTTCATAAGGAGAATAATAATAATCTTCCCCTTTCTCAAAACTTATGAATCAATTAATATTTCCCCCTCCAAAATCCAACCACCACTCATAAAGAAACAAGTAAGTTTATCCTCAAAGAGGATGCCACAAAGCATCCTCTCCAACCACCAAAAATTAATAAAATTTAAGCCTCTAGTTAAAGTAATGTTGCGAACATCTCGATAACATCCCGATTTTATCTTGAAATCACGATTTTTTGGCTAGCCGATGTTTGCCGATTTTTTACCGATAATTTCCCAATTTTTACGATTTTTTGGTTTTCCAGACCCTTGCCGATTTTATCTCGATGCCGATGTTCACAACATTGAGTTAAAGTACTAATTTCTCAACCATCCAATTATTTGGCCAAAGGAATTAATGTGAAGGATTAAATTTGGGGCATACCAAATTTGACCGCTTCATGAATAATCATGGGAATGATGACAATCGTTGGATGTGAGGTGGAGATCCAATGACTAAGCGTGCTCTAGGTGAAAAGGAGTATGATGTCATCTGGGGGCCCAAACAATCAATAGAAATAAGGGTTGTCAGATCTTGGGGTGAGATCAACAATAAAGAGGGCTTTGAAGGTAAATGAGGGTGACATCACCCAGAAGCCCAAGCACTCTAAACTTTAAAGTACGATAGCTCCAAAATCCTGCAAACACTATGATGCTCCTATGTCAAACTTCCCTAGTAAGAAGAAGAGTGAGATCCCATTCATAAGATCAATAGAATAGATAGACGATGGTTGAGTGATTATTTCCAATTCTGCTTCTAAAATCAAGTTGTTTCTTCCATGCCCTTGTCTTTTCAACGAGTCAACTATTCTTTCGTTCTTTGGTTTCTTATTCTTCTTACAATCCACTCTTCCAAGATCTTTGCAATCTCATCCCTTTCAAGCTTAAGGATATGCTCTTTCCGATCTGCTACATACTTTTCCTTATTGGCAATGCCTTTATAGAATTCATACAAATCAGCCACATTGAAGGTTGGTGATATGTCTAAACCCTCGCACAACTCAAGCACATGAGCATTTTCTTAAATCCTTTTCACAATCTTGCAAGTACCTATGTTCTTCATTTTCAACTTGTTATAGGTGCCCTTAGGAAATCTTTTCTTCCTCAAGTGTAAAAACACAAGATCCCCTTCTTCGAGTTTCTTTTCAAAGATTTTCACATCATCCCTCTACTTGCAGACTTGGCTGCTTTGTTATTTCTATTGCCGTCTGTTCATGTACTTTCCTTGTATGCTCAACAAACAACTCTACATCCTCACTCCTCTTGCCTGCTTTAGGCAAGCATGCCAAATAAGTCACTCCTCTTAGTGATCTCCGTTCACAATTTCGAAAGGACTCTTTCCATTAGACATGTTTATCGAATTGTTATATGGAAATTTAGCTAGCACCAATACCAAATCCCGCTATGATGGCAACTGGTTTCTCTCCAACCAAACATCTCAACAGATTTTCAAGGCTCCTATTGAGTGCCTCAGTCTATCTGCCAGCATGTGGATGATATGCAGAGCTGAACTACTATTTTGTATCAAAATGCTTTCATGAGGTCTTCCAAAAATAACCAATAAATCTTTAGTCTATCTGAAGTTATACTTCTTGGAAAACCATGTAAATGAACAATTTCTCTAACGAATAAAACATATAGGTTTGTTGCATCACTAGTTTTCCTACATGGAATGCAATGCGCCATTTTCAAAACTCTATCACCAAAAATGATGATAGAGGCAATTCTTTGTTGTGTTTTTGGCAATCCCAACATGAAGTCCATGCTGATATCTTCCTATAGCACTTCTGGTACCAGCAATGGTGTATACAATACAATATGCTGACTTCTTCCCTTAGCATGCTAACAAATTCTGCAATTCTCAACCCAGTTCTTCACATTCTTGTAATCCCATACCCAATATTAACACTTAACCAATTCACGGTTTTTGTCCATGTTGGAATGTCCACTCAAGCCACCATTGTGCAACTCTCAAATGAGGTTTTCTCTCATTGATCCTATTGTAATACATAATTGCTGATTTCTAAAAAAGAATCCTTCTTTGATAAAGTAGTCCAAGAAAGGAGTTTCATCACCACTCCACGGTTCTTTCAAACTTTCATGAAATTTTGCATCTATTTCATACAATATCTTCATTTCTTCTAGTCCTACCATTTCTACTCTCATAGTAGTAAACAATATTGTCCTTTTGCTCAATGCATCAACAGCCTTATTTGATCTTCTAAACCTATACTTTAACAAAAATGTGTAACCTTACAAGAATTTTACCCACTTCATGTGTCATTGATTCAAGTCTTTTTTTCTATGATCATTGATTCAACTTAACTTGGTTGTTTAAATATCTAAGCACTTAATACTCAGTATAGACCTGATATTGCCAATTGTATAGGGATTGTAAAGGGACATGATCCCTGGTATGGAAGCTCTGAGGTTTTCTTATTGAAGGACTAATAAGAAATAATTTTTGGGCCATAATATTATGTACTATATTGATCTTATTGTTGTTATATTTCCGTTGTGCCAGTCATTTTAAAGTTAGGCACTACTAGTATTTTATGTTCCTATCTAAGGCATAGACCAGACCTAGGGTGCGTGGAAATTCTAACTGGACGGTTCCAGCAACTATGGTTTAGAGAATGATTTTTTACTTGTTTATGCCTCTTTGTATGGTAAATTTTTCAAATATGTTGTAAAATTTTTGTAATAAATTGCAGATCTGTAAAAATTATCACAATACCCTCGTGAAATATAAAACAAATTAATGCAGAAAATGACAGGGTAAATTATCTTGAGGTATGGAATATATCTTATAGTTAAATCCTTAGGATCTACTAGCTATCAAGATCTAAATTCATGCACAAGCTAGGATTTTATTCTTTTTTTTTTTTTATATGATAGAAAACTAAAGAGGTTGATATTTTTAAATAAACATGGTTCTTGTAGTGAGGCTTACCTTTGCGTTGCTTGTCGAAATTACGATGTAGATTTGCAACTGCTCATGAACTTTTAATCAAAATCACAAGACACAACCCTACTTTACTACTCTGCGGAAAGTAATTCACAATCTAGAACAAAAATTTTAGACATGCAATAAGAAATCACACACATGCAACAAGTATTTTTCCTCGGGAAAGCAAACTGCTAAAAACCCCAATGCCTGCTTGCATTAAATCAAAAGAATAGAGATGTTCCTGCAAGTGCATAACCTATCTCTCTTCTCATTGAAAGGCTCTGACCCAGACTTAGTCAATTTCTGCCTCTGCTTGAGCTCTATTACCTTGCGTTGTTCCTTGAGGAATTAGGCCACTATTATTTTGGAATTCCTCTGAAATGGATTCTTCAATTCCTTAGGCTGATCCTCTGATTGCATGCAACACCTGTACACTCAAGACTAATCTACAACTGATATTACACTACCTTGGAATCTCCACCAAGCCTGGGGAACTCGAATTCTCTGCATGCACTAGCTATTTTGGGTTGATTGATCATTTAACTAGATGATCACCGATTTTGACTAAAGTCCCATTGCACAACTTGAACTTCCACTGGTTCCTTCAACAGGTAGAACTAGTTTAATTGAAAACAACCTTAGATAACTAACCTTGATTGCTACAAATTAGCAATCACACATGCTTAACTGAAATCTAACTCTTCCAACTTGAATTTACTAAGTAAACTAGGTGACACAAGCCATGTCACACAAGTTAAAATCATCCAAGTTGTCTGTTGATTTGGAAATTTGAATTTTCTCAATTTCATCAAGGCAAAATCAAATTGAGAATTTCTTGCTGCATTTTTTCAATGCTCCCTCTCAGCAAGAAAGGGATTACCAACCACCTCTAATTTGCACCTATGGAACTCGAACTTCCCTCTTGACAAGGCCTTTGCCAAAATATCAGCATCTTGTTCCTCTGTCAGAATGTACTACAACAACATTATTTGCCTCTACGCATAGTCCCGTAAATGGTGATATTGGATATCTATATGCTTGGATCGATCAGGAAAAATAGGATTCTCAGAGGACTTGATGCAACTCTAATTATTACAGTAGATGGATCCATCGTCTGACCAACCAATCCAACAAGTATCTTTCTCATCCACATTGCCTCACATGTTGCTTGACTTGCAACCATGTATTCTTCTTTTGCCGAGCTGAGTGCCGTAGATCTTTGCTTCTTGTTGTACCAAGAAACCGTTGTGGACCCAACACTGAAAAATTCACCTGATGTACTCTTTCGGTCTGATGGAATCCCTGCCCAATCTGCATCTATGAAACCACACATCTTCACTCCCTCTGTCTGTCTGTACCATAGTCCAAACTAGGTAGTGCCTCTAAGGTACCATAGAACATGTTTAGCTGCCCTCCAAAATAATGTGGTTGGCCTAACCATAGCTTGGCACAATTGGTTGACTACATAGCACATATCTGGTCATGTGTTCACAAGGTACATCAGTGAACCCACTAGCTGCCAATAAATGGTAGCATCTACTTCCTCACCTGAAGTGGCATCCTCCTTCCTTCAACTAGTTGCTAGAGGTGTCTCCATGGGTTTGCAACTTTACATGTGGAACCTCTGTAGTATCTCATTTGCATACTTTCCTTGAGAGACAAACAATTCCCCATCGCCTTTCCATATTTCTAATCTGAGGAAGTAGTGCATGAGACCCATGTCCTTCATTTCAAATTCTCTTGCAAGGTCCTCCTTGCAAGATCTAATCAGTTGTTCATCAGTAGTTAAAATCAAGTCATCAACATATAATACAATAATCAACAATTTACCCTTCTACCAAGATATGATAGAGGTTTGCATCTGCTTCACTTTTGGCGAAGCCCAAACTGGTGAGATAGCTATCGATCTTGTTGTACCAAGCACGAGGTGCTTGTTTGAGACCATACATCACTCGTTTGTGTCTGCAAACATGAGACTCCCGATCAAAAATCTCAAAACCTTCTGGTTGCTCGATGTACACCTCCTCAATAACTCCATTGAGGAATTTTTTTTTTACATCCATCTAGTGGATCTTCCACCCCATCTGCGTAGTCAAAGCAAGAATTGATCTAATGTATGAGTACAATGCTATAGGAGCAAAGGTCTCCTCATAGTCAATCCCTTCAACTTGAGAGTACCCCTTGGCCACAAATTTGGCCTTATACTTCTTTATGCTTCCGTTTGCTGCTTGCTTTACCTTGAAGATCCATTGCGAACCCACAAATGATTTATCTGTTGGTCTTGGGACCACTTCCCAAACATTGTTATTTCAGTGGATTCGTATTCCTCCACCATTGCATCAACCCACACAAGTTTCTCTAATACTTCCTCAAAAGAGGATGGCTCAGTCTCTACAAGCTCAATCATTAGAGTCATGTATCGAGTGTACTGATATGGTGATTGTCTCTGCATGCACACATTTGAAGTAGCACCCACATTCTCCCTCGCATCCTGCACAAGTCTCTCAGCTTCCCTAGTCCTTTTTCTGCCTTCTCTGGATGGTTCTTCTTGAGTGGTGGTCTCCACTCTCTGCTCCTCAATTTGTGGCTGCTCCAAAACTTCTTGAGGTTCCTCCTTGGGAGCTATAAGCTCCTCTTCTAGTGGGATCTGAAACTCCCTCTCAAGAGAGCACCGCATCACTTTCTCCTCATCAAATTTTACATCCCTTCACACAATTGTCGTTCTGAGGGATGTCAAGTACACACGGTAGTTGTGGGGAATTTTTGTGTAACCCACATATACCCCCAATTTTGTTGTCAACTCTAGCTTCTTCCTTGATTATTTGGAGGCATGGCCGTAAACAGAAGCTCCAAAAATCCTGAAGTGAGACACATCTGGCTTCCCCCTCGAGAAATCCTCCTCTAGTGTAATCATGCCCAGAATCCGATGAGCACTTCGGTTCTAATTGTGTTGCATGCCTCGACCCAAAGTTGCAGAGGTAGGCCTTGGTCATGCAGCATCGCCCTCGCTGCTCCCACAATGCTACAATTCTTTCTCTCAGCCACCCCATTCTACTATGGGTTGTGGGGTGTTGTCAACTCTTGTCGAATGCCTTCTTTTGCACATAAATTTTTAAATTCATTCAACACGTACTCACCTCCATTATCTCTCCTGAGATCCTTCACCTTCTTGTCGGTTTCTTTCTCAACCAGTGCCTTGAATTCAATGAACTTGGAGAATGTCTCATATTTCTTCCGCATGAAGAAGATCCAACACTTCCATGAGAAGTCATCAATAAAAATGAAAAAATATTCGTGCTTGGCAGTGGAGGTTGTCGAGAAAGGTCCACAGATATCAGAGTGGATCCTTTCTAGGACTACATATGCTTTGTTGTCCCGCCTATGGAATGTGGATTTTGTGTACTTCCCCAAGGTACATCCTTTGCATACATATTGCTGCTCAAGTGCTCCTTTGGGGAGGCCTGTAGTTATCTGCTACATGATCTTCAAGGCGCCAAGATGGAAATGGCCAAGTATTCTATGCCAAAGTTCACCGACATCACGGCTTTGCACCTTCTCTGCCTTTGTGCTTACTACAACACAATCCTCCACATCCATCTTGTACAAGTTCTTCACACAAACCCTGATCTACTTCACCTATCCCGTGGTTATGTGTTACGAGAATGCCTTTCCTTTGTTGAAGATCACATTATAACCACGTTCTTCCAAAACGGCAACAAAGATGAGATTTTTCTTTAGGCCTGGAATGAACATGACATCCTTGAGCCTGAGGGGGGAGCCCAACTCCCTCTAAAAGGTGACTGTACCAACCTGGATTGCGCTATACCTTTCGTCGTCCCCCATCTCGATGTGCATCTACACCTATTTTTCTTCCAGGGCACTGAAAAAGTCCCTACACCCTGTCATGTGGAACAATGCACATGAGTCCAAGTACCACACGCTTCCCATCATTGTGTCGGCCATGCATGCAATGAGGGTAAATTCAAGCTCAAACTGTGAAGCCAAGGCTTCACCTGTTGCTCCTCCTGAGATCTTCTTGCTTTCCTTCTTGTGTGGACACTTCGTGGCGTAGTGCCTGAATTCATGACATTGGAGGCATTTAATTTTTGATGAATCTTTCTTCTTGCCCCCTTGACTTCGAAGTTTATCCTTGAGCTCCAGCTTCACGTGGTCACTATTATTCTCGAACAATTATGTCAGTGCTTTCCAGATTGTGAACGGAGTTTCTTTTCCAGGGAGATTTGAGACAATGTGATCTCGTACTCCCTCGAAGTTTATCCTTGAGCTAGCTTCATGTGGTCACTATTATTCTCGAACAATTATGTCAATTCTTTCCACATTGCGAACAAAGTTTCTTTTCCATGGAGCCTTGAGACAATGTGATCTCATACACCCTCCAATGTGATGTGATCTTTCTTCCACTGAGCAAGGTTTTGGGCATCATATGCTTGTGGTTTTGCAACATCTAACTTGATGTATTCTAGCAACCATTGTCTTCCAATAGTGCCTCCGTGCGATCCTTCCATGCAACAAAATTAGAGGTGCCTTCCAAGGCATACTCTAGCCTTAGTCCATTGAAGACCATCTTCTCAGCTTTGAAGAAATCCTGCTGCACTGAGCTCCAAAATCAAACTTCTTGAGAACAACTTCGAAGTTCTTGCTCTAGTGTGAATCTAGCTCTGATACCATGTAGAAATTACGATGTAGATTTGCAACTTCCCATGAAGTTTTAATCAAAATCACCAGACACAACCCTATTCTATTGCTCTACGGAAAGTAATTCACAATCTAGAACAAAAATTTTAGACATGCAATAAGAAATCACACACTTGCAACAAGTATTTTTCCCAGGGAAAGAAAATTGCTAAAAATCCCAATGCATGCTTGCATTAAATCAAAAGAATAGAGATGCATTACAATTGCTTTGCTCAACTGAGCACAACTTGCAAGTTCATAACCTATCTCTCTTCTCACTGAAAGACTCTGACCCAAACTTAGTCAATTTCTGCCTCTACTTGAGCTCCCTATTTCCTTGCGTTGTTCCTTGAGCAATTAGGCCCCTATTATTTTGGAATTCCTCCAAAATGGATTGTGCAATTCCTTAGGTTGATCCTCTGACTGCATGACCCAAAACTAGTCTACAATTGATGTTACACTGCCTTGGAATATCCACCAAGCCTGGGGAACTCGAATTTTCTGTATGCACTAGCTATTTTGGGTTGATTGATCGGTTAACTGGATGATCATTGAGTTTGACTAAAGTCCCACTGCACAACTTGACCTTTCACTAGTTCCTTCAACAGTTAGAACTAGTTTAACTGAAAACAACCTCAGATAACTGACCTTGATTTCTACAAATTAGTAATCACACATGCTTAACTGAACTCTAACTCCTCCAACTCAAATTCACAGAGTAAACTGGGTGACACAAGCCATGTTACACAGGTTAACATCATCCAAGTTGCTTGCTGATGTGGAAATTCGAATTTTCTCAATTTAATCAAGGCAAAATCAAAATGAGAATTTCTTGCTACATTTTTTCAACATTACTTACCTTCCACATGTCAAATTGCAATCAAAACACCCTCCAAATCAGTTTTTCCTCTGGACTAGAAATTGGAATAGGAGTCAAAAGACTATCTCACCCAATGTAGCCTAGAATGTCAACAATAGCTCCCCAATTCCTCTATGACCATCTCCTCATTCAAGATTTTTCAAACCACTAAACCAATTGTAGAACTAATAAGATCCCACCCTTGCTAAAGATATTCCCGAAAAGGGTTTGTCGAGCTACTAGGTTTGAATAACTTTAGCACTAACAAAGGGTGAGGTGAAGGCTTGTGCCTAGATATCCCCTTCCACATGACTTGTAGCACCTCAATGGATTTTCCTAGCAGCTTTGTGGTAACCAAGAGCACCTATGTCTATTGTATGAAAAGAAAATATTATAGCAAAACATTGAGAAAAAGGAGCCTAGAAAATTCACTCCACAAAATGTATTTTCACATGAAAATTTTCTATTATGGAATCAAATGATCTCATAGTTCAACAACAATTAATGAGAGGAGGACCTAGCCTTTTATATATTTCTTGTAACAACTAGATAATGACTAGTTTGAATCGATCCCAAAATAATACTATTTGACTTGTCATCCTCATGTTGGAGCCTCGGTCATTTTATAAAAATAATTTTTTGCATTAAAAGCAATTTAATTAACCCACAAGAGGCCTGGCTTGGCATGGAGAGGAAACAGCTAGTAGAGCAGGTTGTTTTGACTTGATGACTTAACTTTCCATGACTTCTTGACCACCTTCAATGTTGACTTGACCACCAACGGCTATATTTGACTCACACAGTTGGCTAGGATGAGATGTCACCTTGCATAGATGAATGATTTGCTAGATCCCAAACACCCTTGCTGATTAGAGGAATTAGACACATGGGTTTTGTCCGAAAGAAAATTTCCATAACTTTTGATGTGAAATTTGTCTCTGCATATCAAGTATGGACCTGATTTTCCACCTCCCCCCCCATGTTAGTTGTATGCGATTTGACCAATTCCAAAAAATGCATTATGGATAAAACACCCTACCAGCTCTGTCCAACATTTTTCTTGAGAAAGGTAGACCACGTCACAAGGATTCCAACAAGCTATCACTTGTCCCATTTGGACCTACGATGTAACCGCTAGACCTACTTGAATTTTTCCATGTGTGAGTTGGAAGTGAGGTTGAGTTTTGCTTGCATGGTCAATGCCCTGCTTGAGCAATGGTTTCTGCCATCTAGGTTTTGTCCAAAGCATGATTTACTTCGACTTTGACGTAAATTTTGTCCATTCACGTCGAGGAATGACCTTTTTTTGGTTATTTTTAACCCCCCCACCCCCCAATGTGGCTAAGAGAAAGAGCACTACCACCTTAGAGGAGTGATTTTTGCATGATGCCTTCTTCATTTTCCAAAATTTTCATGTGGCATGTCAAGCATCCATCATGCTCAACATTTTAAGCCTTTATTGTATTTGCGACCTAGGAGACTCGTGCCTTGGGATCCATGCAGTTCCCCATAAAACATGGAATGTTGTGAAGTGTGAGACTACCATGTGGAGAACTAAATTATATTGAACCACAACTAAATGAGATGCACAGACTCTATGACTCATGACAATATGGAAAATACATAATTGCGCTCAAGACATGGGAGAGACAAGCCCTACATAGTGTGAACACCCTTACAAAAACCATGGCTCCCCTAAACCATGCGTCACAATAAATCCATCAAAAGGCCTCCAATGCTATCCAAAACAAAAGGAATTAAGAGTAGGGGCTAAAGGGACCGACAATGGCCAACCATAAGAGGCCTAGGAGACCATATACACAATCATCACATGGCCTACAGGGGTTTTGACTTGCATATTTTCATACTTACAATTGTGTTGTCAAAAATGAAAATGAATCTATGTACCCCTACTAAAATGAGGGGTAACAGGTCCCTTTTCCTTAGAAAATCTCCAAAAACTCCAAAATTTGTCCTGAAATAGTAGATTTTAGCCTATTTTCATGTTGTCATTCCAAACCCCTTGGAATTTGGCCAAAATCCCAACAAGGTATCTTCATATATACTTTTTGAACTCTTCATGTCTACTTTTGAATTCATCATAACATGTTCATCAATAACAGGACCTCTATCAAGGAGTACCACCCTGCTCTTCAAAAATATCACTAATTTGTTATTTCTGAAAAATTGAAGCAAAATTTGCTAGTGGATGTGACTAGCACTTTTATAGGCCTTCAAATTGTAGACTTAACTCCAAAATTTCACTCGATTTGGAGTTAATCTACTCTTGTTATAACCAAAACAAATTTTTGGCTCCAAACTTCTCTTCTTTTTAATTATCACCATCTTGCTAATGTGGCATGGCATGTGTTTGCTGATGTGGCACTAATGTCCACTTGCCAACCCCTAATATGGCCATGGCACTAATGTCCACTTTCCAACCCCTAATATGGCCATGTCACCATCCCCCTCATTGAGATGAAGAATTCTTCTATCATTGAACTAATGAATTATCCCATCAAGGAACCAAATATTTCTCCCATCAGTGAACTAAAATTTTCTTTGGTAGACAAACCTCCAAATTGTCTCGTTGGCAAACTAAAAATTTCAAATATTGGCAAACATCAAAATCTACCTCCTATTGGCGAACTAAAATTTTTGTTCCATCAGTGAACTTCAAATTTGTGTCCATCGATAGACTTCAAAATTCTTTTATCAATGCATTCCAATATTCTACTATTGGCAAACTTAAAAATTCTTCTATCAGTGCACTTCAATATTCTTCCATAGACAAACTTAAAAATTCTTCTATTGACACACTTCAAAACTCTTTTTCATTGGCGAACCTCAAAATAATCTTTCATCAGTAAACTACAAAATGCTCTTCATTGTCGAACTTCAAATTCTCCCCCCCATCAATGAACTACAAAATTACTTTCTTCAACAAACTTGATTTTTTCTTAAGCATAAAACTTAATAAAACCTAAATGAAACTTCTCCCTTCAACGAACTTGGCAACCTATCTTCGGCGAATTCTTTTTTGGAAATTTTTTACCAATTCCACTATGAATTTGAACCATCAATTTCAAAGTCAAAAGTAGTTTAGGCCGTTAATAGGTATACGTAAATTTTCAAAAAACTTTCTCACAAAGCCACCATGGAAGCTTTGGACTTAGCTTTGTATGGCTGATTCTGACCCTATGCTCACCCATTCAACACCTTGTGCCCAATACACGTTGGATTCATCTAGAAAATGAAAATTTCTCTTAGTTTTCATCATTTTCACCTAATTTCAATATAGATTGAACTCTGTAATAGAAAATTTGATAAATTTGCATTGATCACTACCCATATCGATCTAGCATTGGAACCTTCACTCTAATACTGTAATGTAACATACTCAGCTCTTGGGCTAGGCCATATTACTACAAATCTCTGCTCTAATACCATAATGTAATGTACCCAAATTGTAGGGTACTTCAAGAACTCACATTATTGAATGATTTCAAACACTTATACATTTCAAATGAATCAAGAAGCATGCAGTGAATCAACAGGATCATGCAAAACAACCAATAAACATATATATAAACAAGAAATCATATTTCTCACACAATGAACAACATTATAAAGATATACTCAGCATTAATCAATGAACAAACACAATATGAATATAATAAATAGAGAACACTTATCTTTGTCGACTAACCACACCGATTGGCTGCAGACATTATATTTCCACCCAACCATAGACACTGTTGCTCCAAATGTCTAAGTAGTAAGTCAAACTTAAGCTAAGGCTATGAACCCACAAGGACAGGTACCTAGGTTGACTCTAATTTCACATAGAAAACCAATTTTTTATGTTATTACAATCTAATCACACACAACAATCTCAACTTATAAACTCTCTTTCCCCTTCAGCTTACACAACCCAAAGAAAGGAATCCTCTTCTATGTAATGAAATCTTTTAGGTTGACTTATTTCCAAGGCTCCAATATATACTAGCAAGAGAATATCAATGCTAGAAGCTCCAGAGATTCCCGGTTGTGGATAGTTTTTCCTTAAAATACCAATGCCTCCATGCACACAGGCATCCTTACATTTTTTGAAATAACCAGTCTTTGTGAAAATTCCTAGATCTAAATGATCTCCAGAATCCTATTGCAACCAGCTAAATTTACTTCTCCTATTTGATGACGGGGTAACCCACAGTCCCGTTTTTCTCTGACTTTTCAATCTCTAGTTGTGCATAATGCCTTCACATTTCATGGCTCAAACATTTCCCCAATCCGGGCAATCTCACAACATTCCGTTATTCTACGCTGGCAAAGTGGATAAACATCCCAACCTTTTTAATTTCTATGTTCATGGGTTGGAAATTTTTAAAAATAAAGTCGAAGCTTTAATATCTCAATTTGGAGAATTAATATCTCAATTTGGAGAATTGAGATATTAATTTAATCCTCTTCTCTCATGTCTATAACCCCCTATCAACTCACTTATGAATTGGAATCAAGGCATATGCCTATCTCGCCCGTAACTTAACAAAACCCAATCCTTGGGTTATAACCGAACTCAACATATATATATACCTTCATTTTAACCACGGCAATTCCATAACTATAATGCGCCGATATATGGGCTATCCATTCAAATGTTTCAACACCAATAATCGTGAACTTATTTTTAAAAACCCAGCATATTAACCAACGTTTCAACCGCGCCTTATACACTCAATTTGAGTGGTCGAACCCCCCCATTTGACTCTTATTATTAACTCACTGTATAATACTCTATGGCATACCAGTCACCGATGCATGCATCCAAATATTTCTTTGTTTTCATTCAAATCCGACCTTATTGACATTAACCGTGCACGTTAACACTTATTCGCACACATTCCACTTATCATTGAACTTAATTAGAGTAACGGGTCGGCCCACAATAAATAAATTGTAAACGGTTTTCAACTCAACCACGTCGGACCATACCCTTTTATCGAACGATGGATAAGTCATCGCATTGCTTCAGATGATCCGACGTCCACAACCAAATCTCGCGCGACTTATATGCACGAGCTTTAGTTCACGATGAGAGTGGGTTTTCAAAACTGCTTGAGGCCACGCATCAGCCTATGGCTTTGATCGCGTCCAAATAGGGAATACAGCTTACCGCCTTTGTACCTCGCGATATACTGCCGGGTTCAACTCTAAACCACATTCATTGTTCACTTCTTGGTTCCACGATACTTCTCTGACCTCAGGGTTCCATCAATGCTATTCACGTTCCACTTCAACGCATCTGCTCAGCGAATCATTCAACTTCTTGTGCCGTCGAAGTTATATTTGATTTCATTCTCTTTCATGGTTCGAACACCGTCCACCAACGCTTCAGCACACAGTTCGGTTTCTGCTCAATCTATGATTCGAACAGTATTCGAATCTTACGGTGCCCTCATGACTTTAATATGGAATCCTTGCCCGTTGCCCATCGGTCCACTCTCTCTTTAAACTCCGCTTCAGTCCAGACAGAGATTAACTCTCTCTGCGTGAACCCTTCCTTTGCGTCTTATAGAGTTCTATCGGATCTCCTGTGGGTCTATACATAACAGGATTTATTACTTATAATTTAGCCATCACATTCAACCTTAAAGCACAATATCGACCTTATTCACATTGATTCCTCCATTAAATACAGAGCCTCATTCAGAGCTCTATCATAGGGTTCAATTCACACAGTTAATCACAAATATTCAAGATCTTCTCACACATAAATTAATCTAGCCAATGCACAGGGTTTCAAGACATTTACGCACAGAATTTAATCAATAACTCATGTAACCTAAACAGTTTCTTTCACAAAATGAATTCTCTTACAGACTTCCTGTCTTGGCCAGGTCTATAACTCCTTGGCCTTCACTATCCCCAGCTATGCAGCTCTCTATACAAGTCTATGCAGGTCCTCTATGTAGGTCTGCCTTATTATGCCTGTAAGGCTTATTTTTATACAAACCCTGAATCGACTCGACTCCTCTAACGCTCAAAACTCTTCATATCTCTAACTCTGAGACTAACCCTCAGACAGACAGAGACGGACTGTCTCTTCCTATGCCCACTAATCATCCAGGCAGTTACATTTTCCTTTCTAATTAACTAAAACTACTCAATTATGAATATTTACATGGGGAAACAAAACATGAGACCCCCTTTTACATTTATTTATGGACAAAGGTTGTTTTGAGCCTAATGCCCCTGCATCACTATTTGTAAATTACTTTATAGAATTATTTCAGATTTCTTCATGAAATATTGAAGAAAATTACTGAAGCAGCCTACACTTAATTAATTATGATTCTAAAACAAGGAAACTGAGCAAAGAAAAATATTCACATAGGACACCATTATTGTTGGACGAAAGTCCTAGAAAAAATCCAATGCGAGAAAACCGGTGCAACAGATTTGAGGGTTTTATTTTATGATCTGAGGGTTTTATTTTATTAAGTAGTAGCAATTTATGAATACATCTCTAAATACCACAAGGGTTATTCAGTTACAGAGAGAGAAATACTAGCAGCAATATTGTGAGTTTTACCTCACTCAATAACTGGAAAATCCGACTGATCCGGACACAGGATGAGATGCCCCTGGAGGTCCTTGCGCTGCCTCTGTGTAGGCACTACGTCACCTCCTCTTCGCACTACGTCACCCAAGCAATAGATCGATCTGCCTCCCAGAATCTCAGATCTCAGCCTCCCGGTCTCACACCCCGACTCACGACTTCTGAAACTGATCCCATAGCAAAATCTTGGAAACCCTCTTGGCCTCTGCGTAGCCCTGCGTGGCTCTACGCTAGCTCTGCGTCAGCCTCTCTGGCTCTGCTATATCTCTCTCCGCCTCTCTCTGTTGATGATTTTTCGGCTGAGAAAATCACTCTCTCTCCAGAAGCTATCTATGCCCCTCTCTATGCTGGAATCACTTAGATCGATTTCTCGTCTTGAGCACGACTCACTTTAGAAATTTTGATCTCTAGATTCACTCGGTGGATCTTTCGAAATGAACTTCAAGCCTTCCTTTATAGCCTTTTCGTTGAGACTTCAACGGCCGAGATTAGATCTCCAATCAACGGCTAAGATTATAACTTGACTTGATCCATGTTCTCTAGAAGATTCACACTCTATTTTATTAATACCCTTTAATTATATAATTTTCCTAAGTTTAAACTTAGGGTTACATTAAAATAATTAATTATTTTAATAAAACACATTCTGAGTGGAATTTTCACAAACGATTTATGGGTTCTTTGGAATACATGTGCTTAAGCCTCTCCACAAATTTTGAGACTTAGAGCACTTCCGATGCTACAAAAAATCAACAGTCTTCTCATACAGCCAACTAGCAATGACTTTCCACAATGGAAACCTTCTCTTCTCTCCAAGATCATAAGGAAGAAAGAAATCAGGAATTCCCCTTCTACCATCAAGATATGTTTTAATATATATGAATGTTCACAATGCACCATGTGGCTTCCCCAAGAAGCTCATGAAACTCCTTTTCCCAACTAATTACAAAATGGGTTGAATAAAATATTATAATTTGCCTAGCCCCTTTAGCGTCCTCCTCTCTCATGGAATCATATCCCCCTATGACTGTCATTTTTCATTTGCAGCCAACGATTTATTTTTATTAATAATTCAAAAACTATTACATTGCTAGGGTCTCCAGCCTTTCATCATCTACAAACATACATTATTAATTTGGGAATTAAAACTGGGGTATTACAATCACTTTGTCCAGATTTAACGGACAAAAAGTCTTTTGTGTATTCCTTCACTATCATCTCCTTTTGTATTAGGTTCTATGTTTTTGTAAATAGGTTGAAATATTAATACACTAGCAGAAGCTTACCCTTTAAGTTGGTAAACATCTTGTCCCTAGCCTTAATTTTATCTTTCCCTCTTCTCTGCTTGTCCAGTTGCACATTTCCTACCATAGGGATGCATACCCCTTCAGCTTTGTATATGCAAGTTTCACTCATTTAAGGTATTCTGTTTGCTTAAAACTCAAATAATTTCTCCATGATCCCAATCCAATCAATTAGCTCTTCACATTTTAAGTTTCCTGAATAGATAAAGGTTTCCAGCTTTGAACTACCCCTCCAAACTGTCAATGCTTTGGTAATCCTTTATCCTGGGGCTTCAACTTCTTTGAATTTAATCCTTCGTTCAACTTCTTGAAAATCCTTCCTTAAAGACTAAAATTCTAATGCCTATTGGCCTAGGTCTCAGACAAGCATACAGAGTTTCAACTTTTCTTGGTAATCCTTCCTCAAATACTAAATTCTAATGCCTGTTATACAGAGGTCCAAATAGAAACCACAAACCAGAAGATTTAATGAACCTGGGTCCCCTTTAGTTATGTTGCTCCCAGATTTTGTCACTGCCCCCCTTCTTTTCCTAGGTCTCTCTTTCTCTTCTTCCTCTGTTTTCCTTCTTCTCCGTGAATTCTTCATTTTCTTTTTCTAAATCTTCTTCTTCTTTGTGAGGAAAATAATAATAATCAACCCCTTTCCCAAAATTTATGAATCAATTAACAGCTCCCCGTCTAAAATCCAATCACTGCTCATAAAGAAACAAGAAGTTTAGCTTCATGGAAGATTCCGCATAGCATCCTCTCAAACCACCAAAACTTATTAGAAATTTAAGCATCTAGTTAAAGTACTCAGACACCCATTAATTTGGCGAGAGGAAGTTACGTGAAGGATTAAATTTGGGGCTTCTCAAAAGGTGTAGTCAGATGAGACAATCTTTTGCCCTTTCTGACAATAATTTGGCAACAAAAGTCTTAGTGAGATCACAATGTTCCATCGTTTAAATTGCATTTTTTAAAGCAAAAACAGAATCAACTCCTTGAAAAACCCTTGGGACACCTTGGATTTTGCAGACTCAACAACTTAAAACTACAATTTTCCCAATCTCTGCCAGATGTCGGGAAAAATCAAAAGGAAAATCTGCTCAGCAAAAAGTCACCTCATTAGACTATGCCCTACCAAAATTGGACACTTCACGAAAAACCATGGGAATAATGAGGATCGCTGGATGTGAAGCAAAGATCCAACGGCTGAGGATGTTACAGGTGATAAAGGATTGATGTCACCTAGGAGCCACAAATGATCCCTAGAAATAAGGGTGACCAGATCTTCAGGTGAGATCAATGATAAAGAGGCCTTCGGAGGAAAAGGAAAGTGACAGCCCCCAAACTCCTAGGTGCAAGCTTCCACTCAAGGTGTTGCAAGACAATGTTGAAGAGATGTTAGACAGCACCAGTCAACCTATTGACCAAAGTGTTGATTTTCTAGTTGCAAACAAGACTAGAAAATTTTTCAAACAGATAACTACTTCCAATGATACAATTTGACTTCTTCAAGGCATTCCAATCATTAAGCAGTTATACTTGAAAATTTCAACCATAAACTTCAATAGAGCAATAGAGATCACAGAAAATAATAAATCAAGGGACACCAAAATTTCTTTGGACAAAACCCCACAAAGGACAAAACCCGGTGATCTTTCCTTATGAGAGAGAGTTCAATTCATCAATAGTACATCAGGATATTCCAGTCAAAATGCCAACCTTTGACCTCAATAATTTCCAAGTCAAAACCAGTCAAATGAGAGAGAAAAAGTCAACGCTCTCTCACAGTCAAATTCTGCACAAGAGGGCTGAATTTCGGCCTGAGGCTTTTGGTTAAAGGGCCGAAATTCGGCCTGCAATTCCTCAGTCAAAATCTCAGTCAAACTTCAGTAGTTGACCTGCGGTCAACTCTCGGTCAACAGCCCAGAAACAGAGACAGAACTTTGGTCAAAAATCAGTCAACGAACCACAGAAATTTCGGCCTCCAAATCCAGTCAAAAGCTTGGTCAAACAGCAGCAAGAATACCCAAGTCAACACTGGTCAAAAGAGAGATAAGAGACGCCAAACTTCACTGCAAACTTCAGTCTTCTTTCTCCTTCGCATGTGTGAATGGAACTCCTTGATTGGTCGAATGAGTGAGTGTGATGTGATGCCAAATGAGGTCAACGAATGCCCAATATATATGTGAGTCAAGAGGTGGCTTTTGATCTTAGGGTCAAACCCCTTCAAGTGGCGGGGCCGACTTGGACAGCTGGAAAATAATAATTTTCTTCTTCAATTTTGACCATGAAAATACCGACCGAAGCTAGCTACCAATTTTCAACACAAAGTAGTGGGTCTAGAATTAGTACAAGGTCAGTGACCATTCCACCAAATGAACCAGGTGATCTAGATTAAGTTTGTTTGCATTTTGCGGTACCATTCACCACTTGAAAGTTAAATGGCAAATGAACATTGAAATATTTTTCTTATAATCACTAACAATTATCTTGTTTTTGCAACTTTCATTGTTTTAAAAATAAAAATAGCATATAATAATAAGCAATGGGCATGCTAGATATGATTATCTTTTCATATATTTGTAATGTGGGTACAGTGTTTCTGTATATACAATGTTTCCATCTCTTATATGTGAAACCTTCATACTTTGATTTCTGTATCATTCCATTTTGTCTATTCCAATGCCCATTTCCTGTTTCGGGTAACCTAGGTTATATTCGAGAATGGACAGAAAGTACGGAAATAAGACATGAATTTATGTGAAGAATGGTATATATTTCCATTTTGATCTTAATGAAAGGAACCTAAGCATATGTGTCACCAAAGTTTCAGTCAATATTAAGTATCCATCGAAGATTGAGATTACCTTGATTTAATCAGTCTTCCTAAACTACTAAAGTTCAGGCCAAGACACACAGTAGGAGAAGACCAAGCAAATCACTACAATAGCACTTGTCACTAACATATCCTGACAAAAGTACCTAATCTTACTTAATTCTTAACCTAGCAACATCCCAACCATCTATTTTACTTCCATTTTCACTCAAATTTATGAATCGGACTATCTTAACCACTATAGTTGGGGGTTACGAAAAGATCAAGCAGATACCAAGCAGGCAGGTACTAAATACTTCGAATATGATAACACAGAATGTAATATTGTTCTACTTTAACCCCTCAGCAAGAAGATCGGCATATTGTCCAGTCCCTTTTCTGTTGAGGATTTGATGCACAAATAAAGCACTGTATTTTATATTGATAGAAAAGGCCCATTTCCCAAAATCCTATAAAACTCTCTTCAAGATGAACATGAATTTTCAGGACTCAACCAAGATCTTTTCCACTAGACAAAATCCCTTGTAGTCTGCACTTGTACAAATCAGTGATGAAGAAGGAAGATTCAGGGAGATTTTATGTGCACTTACTTTTCATAATAATAACAACTAATCTACAGACAAAATCCCTGCAAGATCTGGTTCGAGTATTTCTATTCTTTGACATCTTGATTTTAACCATGTGATTGATATTACCATCTTAATTCTCTTTTGAAAATTTCAATATCTGCATTTAAATGAGTTGTACTAGTTTATGCTTACATTGGTTTAGAGAGTCTGATGCATATTATATAACCTCAAAAAGAGTTTTTCATGAAATGTGCAGTATCAGTGCAGTTAAAACAAAATCGGTGGCACGGGTGGAGCAGAGTGTGTAATAAGTCCACTGTATTCATTTCAAAAAATTGCAAGTTTTTACAACACATAAAATAACCTTTTTGGGCATGGCATACCTGTGAAAACAGGGCTTAAATATGCACGGAACTGCCCCAACCATATTATACACGACCACACACAAACTGTTCTCACTTGTCTAATATAAATGTTTAAGGCCAAAGAAAATTAAAATTAAAATGCCTACCAAGAAAGGGCAAGGCATGCGATGGCAATTGTTGTGCTCAAAGGTGACTGGTAATGGACGTGAGTTCCGCAACAGAGACAGCCAGCTGCAACATTTAGAATAATCTGAGCCATCATAAGAGTCAACGTCGCTATCACTCCCATTGTGAAAGCAGGATTACGAATATATATGCATTCCCCACTCTTAGTCACTCTCACTTGATCAGCCTGTAAAATCAACCAACATTTACATTTTATCTTTCTGTTTTCAAATTCATGGATCATTTCATTGTAAGTCTTGACTGCTAAATATGCAGTCAAACTCTTCACCCTAAATATGAACTTAATGTGTTCCAAGCTGCAAAAGAAGAGATATTTTACTTCAAACTGTGGGATTTACTTATATGTGTCTATCTCTTTGTGTATGTACATACCTACTTGCATATAAACACAATGCAGAAAGACCTTACATGAGCCCAGGTAAGACCTTTCAGGACTAACCCTTCACTCAGGTAAGATCAAGACAACCTGCTGCTCACCATTACATCAGAAACAACCAAGTAAGATTGGCACTGAACCTTCCATGATTGCTCCAGGGTAGACCAGTCAGGACAACCCAGTAAGTTAGGAAACAGGATAAATTCGCTAGAGTTTACCTGACTACCTCAGGATTGACCAGTGCAGAACCTTACCTGACTGCTTCAAGATTGACCAGCACAGAACCAGCCCTTTGTTGTGGCTGCATGCACTATCTCTTCGAACTAAAGCAACGAGCTGCATCCCAAGCTAGTGCAGATGCTACAGTGGAATAGTTTTTTCTGGGAAAAGCAATTTAACTGGCTGACCCGGCTGGGGATATCAAATTGATCAAAGTAAATGTCCTCTCTCTCTGCCGCAAGAGGACAGCTGGATCACTGCAATCGGGATATGCCATAGGCCGCACCAAGGTTTGATTTCTCAAAAAAGTGGCCGACATACTCCCACGAGAGGGCCACTGACTAGCAGAAACCATTATAGCCCTTATGTCAGGTCAGGTGATACATGCCCCAATGACAAGTGTATATGGAAGCACCCACCTCTAGTGCTAGACACTAAGTCACAGGAATATTTCTCAAGTAGTGTGTATTGAAGCACCCACGTCTGGTGCTAGATACTTAATCGCAGGAATATTTCTTATGACACCCTCCCCCCACCCCCTCTCTATCTATCTATAATTTTACATTCATATGAACAATCTGTTTTATGTGTGCAATTGAACATATATGGATTCCCCACATAAATATACCTGCAGACTTCATAAGTTAAAGCTTCAAAACCGAAAATTGAGGTGTTATTCTTCAAAATCTGAACTTTTGGCAAGAACATAATCCTATATTCAGTGGGAAAATCTCTATCACTCTAGCCATAAAACAAGAAAGAGATTACCAAATGCTGACACATAATCCAGAACATCTGGCATTCACATAAACTCCAAATCTAACAAACTCCCAACCACATAAACTTCACATAGACTTGTCTGGATTGAATACTGTCATGTGTAATCAAAATCATAAACATATCCCGACAAGGCAATAAGCCCAGAAGAGTTATACGACTGTATGCAGGCTTACCTTTGCGTGCACTGCCTCAGCTGCAATCCCCAATCCAAAAGCTACCAAACCCAAAACTCCCACCAGAATGCATATCCACTGCATTGATTTCTTCATCTTTTGATACAATTCTGAGTCTGTGTGCTCACCAGGCCTTTGCCAACTTCAAAAATATGGATGCGGCAACAACTTGTGAGCATATGTTCTTCTCTATTCCTTCCTTTTTTCATCCATAAATGCAATGCAGATTCCCATGCGCCATGATGGAATGCTAGAGAAGAACCTGTCACAAACTGTCCACCCTCCAATCATAATAATAGAATATGAAATGTGCAAATCATGTGAATTCTGCTAGTGCAATAATTGGTGTCACCATACTGCTCGCCTTTTGGGAACTTACACAAAGATGAATTGGCCAACGGCTTGTCTGTATAGAAATGATGGTTTTTAAAAGTCGTTGTCGCATGAGATGTGATGTCTTGTAATATCTAATTGATTTCATTAATGATTCCTTTCCTCTGCTTGGTATTCTGGTTTTTATTTATTTTTTCAAGATAATCGGTACACTTGTAGATTGTTATTGAGGAGATTTGCAATCAAATCATGAGACTATCACTATATATTAATGTTTGCTTTCCTCTGCTTGGTATCCTGGTTTTTGAATTTTTTTTAGATTGGTACACCCGTTATTTCTGATTGAAGTGATTTGAAATCAAATCAATGAGACTGTCACTGTACTCCTGAACTTCAGGCAATCATCGACAAACCACTGAGTTTCAAACCTGGACCAACCTTGTATTAATTAACAAACCCTTTGAATGAGAAATATTCACCATTCAACCCACCCAATGAACCAAGCTCAAAAACATATTTACTTAAATATCCCAATGCCTCTAAAAAAACAAATTCAGATTTACCTTGTGAAGGGAAGAATGAGAATGGCAACCTTTTGTTGAGATTTCGCATGTAATACGAGTCTCTTAGTTCGAGGTTGAGTCCTTTTGTATTTCGAAACATACTTACGGCACGAGAATCTCAATTCTTACGGGGTTAAAAATAGGAAGAAATGTTTTTTTTCTAGCGAAGATACAGCTATTTACTATGCAATTTCTATTCTATATCATAGGGATTTACAATACAAATAAAAATATATATATCTAATCTGTGAGAAGAGACAGCGATTCATTATGTAGTTCATCGTTGAAATTTAACGTTTTAAGTTGGAGAGAGAAATTTAACGTATTACTATGGAGTTTTCTTGTGGGGAAAATTCCATAGTTGATATTTATTTCACTAGTTTCAATGTCACTTCATCTGTGCATCACTCTATGCAATGAGTGCTAAATAGACTATTCGAAAATTATGATAAATTTGTCTATTAGGACTACCTCTAATAAATAACTTACTTACCGCTTGAATCCAAAAATAATATCTAATATTAAGGATTGTTATAACTCTTTTAAGGTTTGATTTTTTAAATCACAAACTATTTTTAGAAATTAAAAACACATTATTTATACAAAATAATATTTTTTTCATTTAAATTAATTTTAAATTTAAAATAAATAAATAAATAATCATTAGTTAAATTAAAATTTAAAAAAAAAATAGTATAAATATGTAATAAGTAATAATTTATAAATCTCTTAATAAAATAATGTTACATGTTAATATGTAGTTTCAAAACTTATAATAAATATCTTAAATTTGATAATTAGAATGTATATTTTGAAAGACTTCATAGGTGTATTCACTCACTTTGGAGGAAAATTATAACTTTCATACTCTTGAAGTAGGAGTAGAACTACCAACAATCAAGTGGAGACTTATGCTTTGCTTCAAGGTATTAAAATAGTAGTATCCTTGCATCCCCGCAAATTAAATAATTAGGTACTAAAAAAAAACAATAATGCACTTGCAACTAAGAAAATTAATATTAATTAGGGACTCAAAAAACACAATAAGGCACTTGCAACCCAGGAAATTAATAATAATTAGGGATTCAAAAAACACAATAAGGCCCCTACTCGTGTTTCCTCTCCTCCTTATCCAAAACTCCAATCTATATTTCAAAGAATTTGCACTAGTCCACATTCTATCCTCAAGGTGCATCCGTTTAACATTCTAAGAACTAATAGCTCCCTTGCCAACACTCTTGCATCACAAGCTATCAGGAGGCCATTAGAACCTTGAGGTCAAACTCTACATCATAGTTCCAACCTATCTCTTAAAAGCTCACGATGACATCTACTTCCTCATTCAATTGTCATTTGGTGGCTCTTTGTATCATTTCAGCATTCAGGTTGCCACAAGGCAATAGTGGTTTATTAATTAAAACAATCATGGATTTAGTTGGCTCATCACATCTCCCTAGTCCAAAGGATATGGCTTTCTACGCCATGGTTAAGGAGAAGTTAAGGGAATTTCTTATGACTCTGGATCGAGCCTCTTCACACAAGGCCACCTCCACTTATAGCTACTCGGAGATTCAAACTTTGCATGCAATCTTTATAGAGTGGTATGTTCATGATGTTTGCAATGGCTTCAAACACTCCTTCGAGCTAGTGAAAGGAGGCTCTAGTTTCACCCAATGAGAGTGTTGAGTTATAGGAGAGCATAAATGACCTCCACATTCACACTAAGTAGTTAGTAGTGAAATTAGTAGCGACAATGGACATCTTGATTGAGTTATTGGGTATGTGTTATATTTGTTGCACAACTACCCACACACATTGTACATTGCATCAAGCACAACGGGGGTATCATTAGTGGGGCGAAGCCCCCCTTGCTCGATTTTGTAGGGGGGTGGAAGCTCCCTGTAAAAGGGTTCAGGGGAAGTGCCCACAAAAACACTTGGGTGGTTTTTTGTATCCGTTTTCGATGGTTTTCAGCACATGGTTTTTGTTTTCAGTGGTTTTGTGGCATGCGGCGGTTTAGCCCATGGTTTTGTAGTTTCGGTGAAGGAACTATGGTTTTTTTCTAATCCAAGGCAAATGGATTAGAAATTAATGGATGCCACATAATATATATACAATAATACAGTAAAGATGAATATACTAAAAAATATTTCTAGTTTTCTCGATTTGGGTTTCCAAAACAAAATCTCAGTGTTAATGCGTGTGTTTTCCATTACATATTTATTGTTTTATTAAGGCTTTGTTTGCAACAATTAATTGTACAAGGTTAAAACTTACATTTGGTATCAGAGTAGTTTTGGCTTTAAGGGGATGTCTTTGTATCTAAAGGGATTGGCTCGACCCTATGGTAGGACTTCTTAGAGTGGGAGATCTATAGAATTGATTCTTGGGGTGAAAGGCAATGATGAGAAATTCAAAGATAGAGATTGAGGAATTCAATGGGAAGAGCTCTGAGTTATGGAAGATCTATTGGTGGACAAAGATTAGTGTATCATTATGGATCTTAGTAATGTATCAACAAAGATGTTGATAAAAGATTAGACCAAGTTGGACTGAATAGCAAAGAGCGTAATACAATTGTGTCTCTCATATTCAATCTTATTGAATTTTTCAGTAGAAGCTATAGTGGAGGCATTGTGGAACAAGTTAGGGAGGTACTTTATATTAGTTTGAGTCCCTCTTGAACAAATTGTCCCTATGGAAAATATTGTACAACCTAAGGATGAAGGATGGAAACTCGATGATAGAGCATCTAAAAGCATTCAATAATGTAGTAAGTCAATTATTATTTGTAGATATTAATATTTTGAATGAAGATAAGTGTATCAATTTATTGTGTTCTTTACCAAACTCGTGGGATAACTTTGGTTTTTTCCATAGGTATTAATGCAATTACTTTAAGTTTCAATGATATAGTCTCATCCTTATTATTAGAGGAGATGAGAGAAAAAAACATAGAAAGTTAGGACACATATGCCTTGTCTATAAGAGGTCGCTCCCATAATAGAATAAAAAAAGTTCTCAAGTGGGAGATCTAAATCTAGAGGAAGATCTAAATCTCTAGAAAATTTTATAAAGATATGTTATAGATGTAGAAAAGAAAAGAATTAGAATAAATATTATAGATCCAAAATTATAGAGAAAGGAAAGGAATCAGATGATGTTCCTTCTTTGGAAGTAGAAACATCCTCAAATGAAGTAGGGGATGTGTACTTAACTTATTTGAGTACACAAGTAGATCATGAGGCATGGTTGGTTGATTTAAGGGCATCCTTCTATATGACTCCTCACAAGGAGCGGATTTGCAAGTATGAAATATATGATGGTGGTGATGTTTTCAAAGGAGATGAATTGATAGCCAAAATAATAGAACAAAGAAAAATCAAGTCAAATCTCATGGGTGGAAGGATTAAAACACTCTCTAGTGTTATGCACACCCCAGGAAAAGCTAGAAGTTTGATTTCTATAAGCAAGATGAGTGATGTAGATGTAAAAACAGTGTTTGAAAAGGATATTTGCAGGATGGTTCAAGGAGTATGGTATTTTTGAGGGGAGTTTGGATTAGAAGTCCGTATAAGTTGTTGGGAAGCATTGTTAGTGATGGGTATAGTTTCGTTGTTCCCGAGAGCAAAGATGAAGAAGGAAAAACTCCTAAATTATTTGGAGAAAAGACTATGTTGTGGCATCAAACACTAAGACATATCATAGAGAAGGGCCTTCAAGTACTACATAGTGATAATATGGTAAAAGGTATGTTTAATTACTCTTCGTATTTTGATTTTTGTGAACATTGTTTACATGGGAAGAAAATTTGGGTAAGGTTCTCCTTTGGTGCTAACAAGGCAAAGAGAATATTATAATTGGTGCACAGTGATGTGTTTGGGCCTGTGTCAATTCCATCACTAGGGAATTTGTGTACTATGTCTCATTTATGGATGACTTATTGTGGAATACATGGAATTATTTTATTAGTAAGATATTTGAAGTATTTGAAAAATTCAAAGAGTTTGGTGCTCTTGTGGAAAATCAGACAGAGAAAAAAATTAAAATGTTGAGAATAGATAAAGGTGGAGAATTTTGTAGGAATGAATTCGAAGGATTATGTAAGAAGAGTAGTATAGCAAGGCAAAATACTACTCCATACAAACCTTAGCAAGCAAGCAAGGAGCATGCTCAGTGGTGCTATTTGGAACAAGAATTCTAGGCAAAGGCAGACTTTGACATTGTGTGTTACCCAATAAATATATCACCCTCATTTGTATTGGATGAGAAGAATCCAAATAAGGTATGGACTAGTAATCAACCCTCTCTTAAACATCTCAAGGTATTTGGTTATGATGTTTATGTTCGCATTACAAAGAAAAACAGGAGTAAAATAGATAAGAAAGCTAAAAATTGTATCTTTATTGGATATAAAGATGGCCTAAAAGGTCATACGCTTTGGAACCTAGAAACTAAGAAGGTTGTGTATTGTCGAGATATGGTATTTAGAGTGTGAAAATTCAGCTAACTCTGACTCCTATTGCAACAACTGATAATATTTCGTCTATTTGTTAAATTAATTAAGCATCGTTATTTTTTAGCAAAGTCCCAGGAAAAACCCAATGCGGGAAAACTGGTGCAGCAACTGAGGTTTTGTATATTATGCAGTAGTAAATCTAAGTACAAATCTATGGTTTCTTAAATCTAGCAATCCATACATAGAAATAGCTGTCAAAAATTCTAGTGAGAAAATTCACATTCCCACTGGCAATCTGACACTGACCTTGGCTCAAGATGAGATGTTCTATGTTGCCTCTATGCAGTCACTACGTCAGCCTACACAGTACTCTATCCCATAACTTGGAACAACTTTCCCTCTCACTATTTGATCAGTTGTTGTTTGGAAGATGGACCCTTCTAGGCTTCGAAATCTCTCTCTAGTTTCTGGAACTGAATCAACTCTTCTCCCCAACAAAAATACGAATCTCCTCTAAAGCACTACACTGCCTCTCTGTGGTGCTCACTACCTCTCTGCTATGCACTCACCGGATATGGAAAATATTTCTCCGGACTTACTATCCCTGCCCCTCTGTCACTGCTTCGAGCTCACTAGCTCTCTCTCCAGCAACTCAGCGTTTCTACTCTAGAAATCGATCTGCCATTGAAATCGAAATGCTCAAGTTTCTTCTTTGAGTCCCCATCGATTTTCTTCTTATAATATCTCGTTGAGACATCAACGGCCATGATTAAAACTTAATAGATGGCTAAGATTAACTAAGACTCGATCTATGCCTTTTTCTAGAAGATTCACACCTGACTTAATTAATACCTTTTAATTAACCTTATTTCCTAAGTTTAGACTTAGGAAATATTAAAAATTGATTAATTATTTTAATTAAATCGTCTCTAGGTGGAATTTCCATAAACGATTTTTGGGTCTTGTAGAATACATGTATTCTAACCTCTCTGCCAAATCTCTAGGCTAGAACACATCCGATGCTACAAAAACTAACATAGAGAAATCGAAGATGTTTTCAGAGAGGAAACCCTACCAATGGAGAAAGACTTGGAGAATGTGGAGCTTCAATTGAATCAGACTCTATAGAATAATAAGAATCAAAAGAAGAAGAACCACATATTGTGTTATTAAGGAAATCGGCTTGAGAAAGAAGGTAGCCATAAAGGTATTCCCCACCTTATTTTTGTTCAAATTTTGTTTTATTCATCACCAATGATGATCCTATAAATGTTAAGGAGGAAGTGAAATCAAAGGATGGAAAAGTCCAGAAAAATGCCATGGTTAATGAAATGGAATCCTTGAACAAGAATGAGGCTAGTGGAGTTATTGATTGCAAGAAATCTCGTTGAAAACAAATGGGTGTTTAGGAAGAAGTTGAATGTAGAAGGCAGAGTGGAGAAATACAAAGTTTGGCTAGTAGAAAAAAGGTTATTCTCAGATCTTATTGGCAAGTTAGCTCCTATTAGATTTATTTTATCTATTGTTGTTGCATTTTATTTTAAAGTAGAATAAATGGACATGAAGACAACATTCCTACATGGGGATATGGAAGAAGAAATATACATGAAACATTCAAAAGGCTTTGCGGTGAAGGAAAATAAAGAGCTAGTGTGTAGGATAAAAAAATTCCCTATTTGGGTTAAAGCAATCACCAATGATGTGGTATCGAAATTTGGTACTTATATATTGGGACTTAAATTAACAAGGAGAAAAGCAAATTGTTGTGTGTATTTCAAAGTAGTTGGTGATATTATTTATTTGGTATTGTATGTGGATGATATGCTACTAGTTGGAAATGACACGAAAGGAAGTGAAAAATTATTTTTCCTCCTTAATTTGACATGAAGTAACTTGGCACTATAAATTTTATTTTGAGCATGGAAGTTAAAATAGGTTGGAAAAAACATAAAACTATGATTAAATCAAAGGAAATATGTTGAGACAAAATTGCAAATATTTAATATGTTGAAATGTAAACAAGTAAATGTCTCTATTCCCGTGGGTGTAAATTTATTTGCAGAATACTGTCTCGAGACACAGGAAGAGGAAGAGGACATGTCCCATGTTCCATATGTCAGTGCAGTTGGAAGTTTGATATATGCATTGATTTGTACTAAGACCGAACATTGCATATGTAGTGGGAGTATTTAGCGGGTATATATCAAAACCAAGGAAGGAACATTAGACAATTGTAAATAGAGTGTTTAGGTATTTGTGTGGCACTACTAGTTATGGTTTGTATTACCAATGAAGCACAGGATTGGATAGAGTGTTGGTCATACATGGATTTGTTGATGAGACTAGGCTAGAAATATGGATTGTAGAAGGTCTGCAAGTGGACATGTGTTTAGCCTATTTGGAGGAGAAATTAGTTGGATGAGCAAGAGATAGTCTAAGTGGCACATTCAACCATATAAGTTGAATATATGGCAGCCACTTATACAAACAAGGAAGCAATACATTTACAGTGATTTTGTTCAAGTATTGGGTTGGTATAGTGAGTTGCAAGGACAAATTGTGACAATCTAAGTGCAATATTCCTAGCGAAGAATCTAACATATCATTTTAAGACATCATATTGAAGTTTAGTGTCACTTTGTGAGAGATATGGTTGAATAAAAGAAGGTGCTACTGGTGAAGGTGGACACTTTAAAGAATATTGCACATTCATTGAAAAATATGTGAGTAATAAGAAGTTCCCTTATTATGGATAAAAAAATGGGCATTATTGCTCTAGATTTTTAATCATGTACTAATGCACCCCCTAGGTGCAAACAAAACAAGTGGGAGAATGTTGGTTATGTTTTATATTGTTTGGACAACTACCCTCACAATTATACATTGTGTTGGGTGCAGTGAAGGGGTAATGGCGGGGAGCCTCCTTATTAGGGTGGTTTGGGGGTAGCACCCATGAAAAAAAGGGGTAGTGTTTTGTATTCATTTTTAGTGGTTTTCAACCCATGGTTTTTGCTTTTAGCGGTTTTTGTGGCATGTCGTTAGTTAGCCCATGGTTTTGTAGTTTCAATTAAGGAACTACAAGTGTATTCTAATCCTAGGAGGTAAATGGGTTAGTGTTTTACGAATGCCATAGGATATATATTGTATTGTAATACTGTAAAGATGAATATACTGAAAAATCCTTCTTGTTTTCTTAGTTTGGGTTTCTAGGGTAAAAACTCTATGTTAATGTGTGTGTTTTCCATTGCATATTTTCTAAAAAAAATCCTTAGAAAAAAAACGTAATTTAATTTAATATATAGCATTAAATTTTGCACATACATGACAAGCATGCATTCAAATATGAGTATCCACTAGCATTTGTCCAAAAAGAGAGGCCATATGGCCATACAAAAATTGATATAAATAGTGTCCTCCAAAATAACTACAACAAGACTAAGTGAAAACATCATCATAGTCTTTGTACATAAAATCGTCATATGAGATAAGTATGTATGCATGGAGATATGATGAGAATTTCCATCAAATGTTACTAAAGCATGTGAATCAAAAGAAGATTGGCATATTTGATCAACTCTATTTAACGAAAGGTCTATGATAAAATTCATAGAATTGATCATTTTGTTGTTCTTTGATCAACCATGTCCCGAAATCCAATTGTAGGTCTTCCTTAGAAAGACCATCTTCTTGATTATTGAGTTCCTTGTAAACATGAAGCAATGAAAAATGAGTAAAGGTATCTTTTGGTCTTGATATTTCTTCCAACAAGGGAAATAGTCTCATATTGTGACATTTGTAAGAGCCTTTGACCCAATTTATAACTAACATAGAGTCTCCAAAGACATGTAAATGATCCACTCCTTTCTCAATTGCAAACATAAGCAACAATTTTAAAAATAATAGCTTTGCATAGTTGTTGGAACCTGCTCCCAAGGTCTTTTTGAGAGAGAAGAAATGAGCTTTACATTTGCAGTAATTAATTATATAGGTTTAAAACCTACACAAACACCTTCACCAAAACCACAAAGTGGAAGACAAAATTGACGGCCTTAGGGAGAAATTCAAAGAAATTCAACATGTTGGCAATCGGGGAACTCTATCTCCCTCAACTTTAGTAAATTTTTCCAGTTTTGCTATCTCTCTCATACCAGAATTTAACATGGTTGCTACATCTTTAGATCTTGGTGTTGCTACTGGTCAGCCTAAGGATATTTCTTGTATTTACTTATGTATGCAAGTTAAATTTTGTTTAATCTTGGAGGTATTTTATAGTGTATACAACTAGATTCTCATGTTTTGATGTCACTTTGTTTAGTTATAATTTTGAATGACCAGTTTTGGACCAGCATGAAGAGATCTTAATGATTGATTTTCAATAGAAAGATGTATGTAACTTTGTTATACATTTAAATGAAGATTTTGTTCAATAAAAAAATTTGATTTAAGATTTTTAATAATATATGCATTTTAAGACATTTCCAATAATATTTTTTTGTTATTATATTAATTTAAAATTTTAAAAAATTTTAAAATTTAAATATGTTAATAATTTGAAAATTTAAATTTGTATAGATTATGGTAAATATGAAGTTAAAATGAATTTACATTGAGTATTAAAATATGTGTGTAATTTCTAGCAATATTGTAATTTATTTTTATTTAAAATACAATTTTGAATGCATAAATGGATTCAACACCTTGAAAAATCTCCGAGGCACTAGATCTTTGCAAATTAAACAACTTAAATATATAATTTATAAAAAAATTGTACCATATTTTGAACAAAATTGACCAGGAAAAATGCTCGAAAAAGGATCATTTCATCTATTAGTTAGAATATATATATATTAAAAAATAATTTCTTTTAAAATGTTTTAAGTACATTTACATTAAATTATAATTTCAAAATATTGATTAAGATATGGATTGTCATGGGGGTGGCAAGAGTGGTAAGGTTTATTCTCAACTCAAATGGAAAAATTGAAAATGAGTACAGTTAGGGGTTAGGCAATTGCCCAAATAATGCAATAAAGACATATGGATTACCGCAAGGGCTCCTTTTGGCCAAAGAAGCAAACATCGAAGATTTGGTGGTGTTGGGAGATTCACATCTTGTTATCCATCACCTTGTTCATGGATCTTTGCCTAAGGATTGCAAGTTGTAAAGCATTATTAATCAAATGAGGAATCTAAAACTAACCTTCTCTATTATTAGATTATTTCATGTGTTGAAAATGAACAATTTTTCTGCAAATGATCTCACCAATAAAGGTGTAAACTTGGACGCAAGAGTCCTAATGGGAAATGGTATTCTTTCCCTCGCTATTCCATAACAATGGGTTTGATATGCAGTGTAAATTTTGTCTGTATTTATAGTTTTTTTGGAGAATCTACACCTCCATAGACCTTGTAGCCTTTAGGATAGTAAGATGGCTAATAAATAATGAGAATAAGGATGTCATGAGGTTACAGATATAGCTGGTCTCGAATGATTTTCATTATACTCACATGTTGTACAATTCGTGATCCATGCGCAGATTTTGAATTTATACAATATTCTCATCACAATTAATTAAAAAAAATGGACTATCCTAATTTTTTAAATTATCAAAATTATAGTGATTTCTAAGTTTTTATTTTTAAAAAATTTTAACACAAAAATAAAATTTTAAAACAATTTACTTACTTTTCTTAATATTTAATAAATTAATTTGATTTTATTGAATCTTAATCATCACCGTCATTATTGTCATTAGTGAAAATGATGATGATGATTAATTTCCATTAAGATCGATATGGTCTATTAGACATTAAGAAGGTAAGATATTAATCAGAGTACTTTAGCATTTTATTTCTATGCTTGAAAAACATTAAGAGAAGCATTTGAAGATTACCATAGTTTCGTTGATTTAAAAGGTCAAGAATATTGGTAATGTGACGAATATTTTGAAAATTAAATCAAATATGAGTATAAGATAGACAATATAAAAAAAAAATTTTAAAAAAAAAACATTTTTTATTATTTTGTAACGATTTATCATTTATCATTTTTCCTTCTTTAATTTTTATCACCCCATAATTTTTCCTTAACTTATAATATATCTTCATTTTATATTATAAAATAAAATATTGAATTATAATTATTTTTAATTAAAAGTATTCTTATTAAATATAAAACATGTAAATAAAAAAAACAATATTTTTAACATATAAAATTTAAATGTCCTAGGGGGGGAACTCAATTGGTGATCGAAGTAATGTGAAATTTTTGAAAACTAGGAGATCCAAGGTTCAAATCCCCCTGGTTGTGACTAAGAGAGGAGGCCATACCATAAACTCCTAGAGGTTTACTATTAGCTACGTTTCAAGCGGGTTGTTGAGTTCCTATGGGATACAATATATATACGAATTTTGTGACACTTGAGGAAATTGCTATGTTAGGGTTTTAAGGTGTTGAAGGGTTTGGAAATGCAAGGTTTGCAGCGATTTGGAGCTCAGATTTGGAGAGCTTCTCGATCCTAGTGAAACCAATCTTAGTGGAATACTTTTGTTTGTAGGTTTCAAACTCAAATTTTGTTTTCTCTCTTGTGAAAAGGGTACATGAGAAGATGCACATTCCTCATGAATGCTTCCGGGTCATTCATGAAGGACAACAACTTCAAGATTTGAAGCTCCTCAATGAATACGACATTACCAAGGATGCCATGATTTACACAGTAGTAATAATTTGAGGTGGAGCCAAAGGGGGAGGTGCAACCATCTCAGTCCCACCAGGGTCATTTAAAGATGTTCTAAAACCAGGGCCTTCCTTGCCAAATCCTAAAGATTTATTTGGATCTACATTTGTCATGGAGTTACTTGAAACCCCTTCTCTTGAGGTGAAAAATATTGCAACCAGTTTTATAGCTGCAAATTATGAAAAAAAAAACATTTATTTGTCATTTCAATGGTTTTTTGCCTTCTTAATTAGCTCTCAAGGAGTGGGTTCATCAGAATTGGTCTCTAGATGTTGGGGTACACTTTTTCTTAAAATGATTTTTTATTGTTATTTTTAATAAACTAGAGGATCAGAAAAAATATTTTTTATCAAGGACCCTGGATTTTGGGGCCGATTTGGTCTCTCCCTTCAGCCCTTATTTCCATATTTTAATCCTCTATCAATGTCAAATTTGGCAACTCCGGTATGGGTGAGGTTTCTCAATTTACCTATCCATTTGACACATCAAGTTATCTTAGAATATCTAGGAAACATTTTAGGTTGCTTCAACAAGATTTATTTAGAAATATTTTGAAAGGAATTCACACATTCATTCACATTTGTGTTGAAGTGGACCTCAATATAGGATTGTCGGATAAAATCCTTCTTAAATGGAGAAATAAGGTTTATTCCCAAGCAGTGGATTATGAAAATACAACTTTTTGTTGTAGATATTGCTAATAGCTTGGATACCTACAAAAAAATTTCCCATATTCATAAGACATCTTTTCACACCCTAAAGCCAAGAAGAAAAATCGTAGATGGCAAAGATCCAAAAGGACCCAATGGTGTAAGTCCACTATGGATCACATGTCAGGTAATTCTCAGAATCAAAAAGCTCCTGACGCCAGCATTTCTCCTACAAACTCAGCTCAGACTCATGATATTTCATCTTAACCATCAAGGGAGGAGGCTCAATCGACAATTAGTATGGCATAAAAATCGTCTATAATTTTGGCATCTGCAAAGAGTGGGAAAAATCGTACCCACGAATCAGACCATTCAAATAGTGACAAGGAGCCAGAAAATACGCTAGAGCATTTGGCAATGGAAACATCTCAAGGAAAGGAAGTGGTTGTCTCAAACACTACCTCGGGTTGAATAGACGTTTGAAAGAGGAAATGTAAGAAAGAAAAGCCAATGTATAATCCTCGATCCTAAGTCTATGAAAGAAAAATGTAACGTTATGTATCATGATTAGGGGAATATGATGTACTGTGATGTGATGTAATTCATTTTCGATGGATCAATAGAATTGATAGATTTACTATATATATATATATATATATATATATATATATATATATATATATGTGTGATTTTTAAAATATTTTAAAAAATATAAACAATAATTTTATTTTATTTTTGTATGCTTCGTCAATAGATTTCTATTACTAATAAAGATATTACAATAAGATTTCTTCATATACGAAAAAAACACACTGGGAGATCCTTTCTTCAACCAAGGGTGAGACATAGACACCATTGCTACCACAAATCTATAATACCAAATTCAGACTACCCTACGATCATGCAAGACAAGGTAACTACAACAACAGTTTTGTTGAACACCTATTCCTCTATGGGTAGGTGTGGAAGGTGAAGAGTCACAAAGGAGTCCAAGTGACCTTGGAAGATGAATCCAAGGGTCACACCATTGTATTATAAATGTACATCTATGGTGAATAATATGAACAACGAATGCTTATCTTTCTATTTGTGTGTTTTATCTTCCCATCCACCATGCGTGTGTTTAACATGGTATCAAATTTGATACATTCATAACCAGCTCAATCTTGAGTGAGCCACTTGTTTTTGTGGCCTGTGTAAACCTGCAAAAATCCTGTGCATTTTTGCAGCATTCAGAAGTAATTTTGTTACATTCAGAAATACTTTGCAGCATTCAAAAATCATTTTTGCAGCGTTTAGAAATTATTTTTGCGAAGAGCAGCGTTGTGCACTGCCATATTCCTGAATTTGAAAGTCTGTGCATTTTAAAGTCTGCAGGTTTTCTCACTTCTCCCTGCTGCATTCAGTTTTTACTGCTCCTGGAATTTTGTTTTACTGCTCCTGCCATTAAAATTCTGAGTTTTTAACTGCAAATTCTGCACATTTTGCCTATTGTTTTTTCACACCACTGTGCAATTTCTGCTCAAATTCTAAGCACAGTTAAATATATTGTACAATTTACTGAGCACAGTTAAATTTATTGTAATTTTTGTGCAAATTACAAATTTCTATACAATTTTTTTTACTGTTCTGTGTGAATTCTCATTCCCACCCACGCTGCTCATCTCATAGTCCCCACTCACCCCACACACCCCCTCACACGCTCTCACCCATCCTGCCCCCTCACTGCACAACAACCCGAGCCTCACCCCTTGCCCTCCCCTCGGCCCCCTCGCACCCCGCCCCTCACCTTACCCCGCTACCTCCCCTCCCCGCTCATCCCTCGCACAACTCACTGCACACTGCCCCTCACCTCATCTCTCGCCCTCCCCTCCCCACTCACCCCTCGCCCTCGCCATCCCGCTCCCTCTCCCTCCCCAACCGCCCGCTCATTGCACCCTCGCACCCCCGACCCCTCACTCCCTCCCCAACCGGCATGCCCCCTCACCCCTCACAGCCACCCTCCTCTCACGACCCCCGAGCCCTCTCACAACCACTCCCCCTCGCTCGACCCTCCCTCCCATCCCACGCAGACTCTGCGTTCCCTGTTTTTTTAATTCAGCCAATATTATAAGTTTAATTTTATTTTTTAAAGATTGACCTCCCCCAGAAATACCTTCCCCAGTAATCACCTCCCCCAGAAAATACCTTCCCCAGAAATCACCTCCCCCAGTAATCACCTCCCCCAGAAAATACCTTCCCCAGAAAACACCTCCCCCAGATAATACCTTTGTTTTTTCCCCCAATTTTTTTTTCAAAAAAAAAGAAGAGAGAAGAAGAAGAAGAGAGAGGGGAGATAGTATATTAATAAACAGATATATGGATTTTCTATATAGTGAAGAGTGAAGCTTTTGTTGTATGTTTCTCTATTATGAAAACGTGACCAAGATGTGTGGCATGTATAGAAGGGTGACTCTCTGAAAGATATTGACATTGTGAAGGAAAATGTTGAAAATTGGTGGCATCATAAAACTTACTCGTAGTTTTTGGAATTTTCCTTCGTCTTTATTGTGAGTGCAATAGGAAAACTTATGAGTTCCCACAAATTCTCGAGGCAAGATCTAGTTGAGAAATTGTTGAATACTTCTATGATGTGAGCCATTGTTGCTTGATGGTCATACAACTAAGTCTATACCTTGAGGTCCTCCATAATTTGAGTAGCAGAGTTTGTTCTTTGGGAATTCCATAATTGGAAGTTCAAAAAAGGGTCTTTGAAGTCATTTGTATTTTTTTGAGAGTAAGTTGAATCACATTGTAATCGGGTGCATTATCAGTTGAAGCCGACACCCTTTATTTCTTGAGCCTGAGTTGTTGAGAAAAATGGCTAAAATCAATGATGCATTAGAGTTGTTGCATAACCTCATTCATTCCATTGTTCATAATATGGTAAAAATGAGCAGGAACGCTCTTCTTAATATTCAAACTTTCTTGCAAGATGCACAAGACAAGATTGAGTTTTTGCGGTTGGAGTCTTAGCTCCAGCAAGATGAACTTCAACAAAAGAGTCATCATTCTAAACCCGTTTCTATTTAGAAAACTCTGATCAACAGCAAGAATATAAAGTTGCAGTCGATTCACATTCAGTTCCTTCTACAAGAGAATATTTACATGCAGATGCAACAACTCAGTCTGCACTTACCAAGCCCGTCATCAGACCTTGGGAACTACTTGTCCATCAAAAGCACAGAATAGGTTTTGGATATGAAAAGGAGTTGTCCTTTCATATTCTGGACTACTCCAAGCCCATCAAATTTCGAAGTCTGGGATTTCTTTATGACGGTTCACTTACAGCTGTTCTGGTACATTTCCAGGATCCTGAGCTTGAAACACGACAACAACAACAAATTGTAAAATGCCAACACTGTGATCGCGTTGGCCATATGAAATATCATTGTTTCTAACTTCACCCATGCAAGAACTATGGTCGTCACACCCATTCTTCGCACAGATGCTTCAAAAACAAGCCTCCTGCAAGAACAAAGATTCATCTTGGATGGATCGCTTCTTGGCAATGAGCATCAACAGCCAAGAAGATGTTTAAGTCACATGTCAGAACTTGTTCTAGAATATTGAACAAACTTGCAGTTGAGTTTTCGCCATCATCTCACCTTGTACCTGACAGGGGGGGAAATGGTGGTCATCTACAAGCTTCAAAGCCACATCAAGCGAGCCCGAGCCACAATCTCTCATTCCAGATTCAAAGTTGTAGCCAAAGACATAGCAGTTAAAGCGAGCCTGAGCCACAATTCGTCATTCCAGATTCAGAGTTGTAGCCAGATACACGGATTCCCATGAGCATGCCTTTGGTTGGTGGACAACCTTAAACCATCCATGTGAGGTTCATATTCTTCCTCTTCAAAGAATTCAGAGCACTTCCTCTAGTAGAAGACTTCAGCTTCTTGCTAGCTTTGGTTGAGTTCTGGGAAATGCATCAAGCATTCGAGTGTTGGTGGTCATCCTTAAACCATCACAGGTTGTAGACTTCCCTTCTTTTAGGTTGAAGGTCTCCCTCTTCAAATATGAGGGACACTTCCTCTAGCAGAAGCCCTCGGCTTCTTGCCAGTTTTGGAAGAGTTTCGGGAACTGCAATAAGCGTTGCGTTCTAGTGTTGGTGGTCATCCTTAAACCACCTCTTTATGTCAACATTTCAAATAGTTGATTCAGCATAAGTGCTGCCGTGCATACTTTGAAGATTTGTATTACAACTCTCTTCTTGGACTCACACATACCCCTTCGGATTAAGGGGGGGAATGTTGAACGCCTAATCCTCTATGGGTAGGTGTGGAAGGCGAAGAGTCGCAAAGGATTCCAAGTGATCTTAGAAGATGAATCCAAGGGTCACACCATTGTATTATAAATGTACATCTATGGTGAATAATATGAACAACGAATTTTTATCTTTCTATTTGTGTGTTTTATCTTCCCATCCACCATGCGTGTGTTTAACAAGTGTTTTCATACAATCTGCCTCCATTTGTCTCTGAAACGGACCTGGACAAAAGACAAAACATGTTACACAATATCTTATCATCAAACCAGTGAAAATTTTGTCAAACCACTATAAACTTGATGCAAAACCCATATAATAACCAGCATTAGAAACTAGTTCAGTAGCCATGGTTGAATATTAGTCTGAGATGATGACTCGAGAGAGGGGAGAGGAGAGATCCCAGAAGGGCAATAATGACTGTGGGAACCTCAAGTTGCTCATTTGAGCCAGCATTTGAGTCATATACAACAAATCGCTCCACCCTAGTCATCCTGACCACGATGTCATCCAAGTTGTAGCGAATGTCCCATAGAATTATCTTGATCTCCTCCTGGCCTGCAAATAGCTTGTAATTATCGACTTGTTTATCACGAATGACCATACTTAACAATGTTTCTAACTGACGATGCAAAGAAATAAAATTGAGGAAGTGAATCCTTTGCTTGCAGAATTTCCATGGATTGAGAACCCACATGAGGTTGTTGCCTCCAATCTCAAAATCAGATAAATATATATGATCCCTAAACTCTTTTGCATCTAATTGAAGAAATTTCTTCCTCACTTTAAGAGGAATTGAGTCAAAGTTCTTGGCCACTGACTCCCAACCAAAAAAATGTTGGCGACGTGAAGAAGATGAACCTAATGCACCACCACGGTGGTTAGGGAGTCTCTGTCGAGGGGTTATGGTTACATATAAACTTTGATGTAGGAGAGAATGTTGAGATTCAACAAGATCCTTGTGAAAATTAAGAACCTACACTAAGATGGAGCCTCGGGCTATTTTTAGGTGGAAGTCTATTTTTAGAATGGATGAGCAAATTATATTTATAGATGATGTCTATTTATAGATGGTGAGCAAATTCTATTTATAGATGATGTTTTATTTTTAGGTCTATGTGTGAGTTCTATTTATAGATCACATGTCTATTTATATATGCATGTCGACTATTATTATCCCTTAATAATAGTTGGACAATAAATATTAATCTATTCTCATGGAGCACTTGGAATCAATTAACTGAAGTGGAAAACCAGTTAGCTGAAGGAATTTCGAGTTCAAAGGTTGGTTGGTGGGACATGCAAGTGGACTTATTTGTAACTAAGTTATTCGAGGTTGTAACAAAGTTGGATGTGTAGTTATGTGAGTTGTAAAATAGTTTAACTCAGTTGTGCTAGTTGTAACTGAAGATACACCAGTGAGAGAACAGTGAATTGATTATTAATCAATTCACAATCACTAGTCTCGCATGCAACTGAAGATTTACTACTGTTAACTACATGCATGTCAGATCCAGTGGAGACCCAGTTGAGATGTAGGTGAAAGGGACAGTTGACTACCAGTTGTACTATATTGGGTTGCACTCATGCAAGCCAAACACACATTGGATATGCTCATGAGGATTGCGCAGTCAAGGAGGGCATGATTGCATCAAATTGGTCTTTGTAATCATTTTGGATTGCGCAGTGGAGGCAGGTTGTTGTGAGGCAGAAATTTGGCTGAGGCATTTTCCAATATCTGCAAGACAGTGTGAGACGATTGTATATTGTACCGAGAGCTCTTGGATTAGAGTTTTGCATGAGATTGTTTCATGATCCATGGTATATACATAATATATGATAGTGGGGTTTTTAGCTTTATCCTTTCCCAATAAAAACATCTGTGTTATATGTGATTGATCTTTCTTCTTGATATTGCAATTGGTGATCGTGTTTTAAATTCCGCAAAGATTTTTGTAGAAGCAATTTTGTATTTAATAGTCGCATATAATTGTTATATTAGGAGAATCCAAGCAATACATATTTTGTATTAAAATTTCCACAGAGAAAAACGATGTGTGAAAGCAAATGGAAAGTGATACCCAGTGTCAAAGGTAGGTAGGGCCTCAGCTCCACGAAAACAACAACCACTAAGGTGAGGAGATGGGGTGAACTATGTGGCAGATGAAAACACAAAATGAGATCATGGCACTTAAACACAAAAGACACTAGACAGCTAAAATAATAATAATAATAATAATAATAGCAGAGTCAAGGATTTGAGACAACGGGGAGGGCAACACAACCACGAATTCAAAAGAAAGACTGAACCCTGAATTATGTAAAAAAAGCACAAAGAGCATTGACTCTTACAATACCAAGCTATGGAACAAATATCTGACCAATTAGTGACTAACTAACGAACAAACACAAGAAGACGAATGAAAATAACCAGCAAACAAACCTCCTTGACGGCCCGAAGAAACTACCCTACTCATCCATGTACAACTTGACGATTGTAATCTTGGGCTAACAGAAACTAAGACATGAAAATTTCGCCACCATGAGAGCTTACCCATTCATATGTAGCAAGGTGAGGACGTGCGAGGGTGGATCCTTCGAATGAAATAACCATTGTGAATGATATCCACGGCAAGTCGGGTGTACAACAAGGCACGTTCCTTAACCAACCCAATAAACTCGAGAATCATATGCTCATGAATGAGCTCTACTTATGTGTCAAGAAATCCTCCGCCCACGACTAATCTGACATGAGAGAGCCACCCTATCCCTATCTCAAATGACAAAGAATAAAACTTGGTGCCAAAAGGAGTTTTGTACCCATATCCAAATGCAACCACCTGCACGCATTTAATCTGACAGAACCAGAGTAAGTGATCCCAGGGTTGTAAACAGTGAGTATGTCACACGAGGACAAATAGAAAGCATGGCTCTCAAACCAAAAGTTGCCACCACATGTGCCATACATTTGCTCGCATGTCAATCATGCAGCATGACCAGAAAAATTAACCATAAAACCACCCCATTGGGAAATAAACAATAAAATTAATTATCATATTAAAAATCAATTCGAGTTAATATCGATATGATAAGTTAAATGATGTCAATATCAATCATATAGATATGTCGTATTTTAATACATGAGATTAATGTAAAGTGTAACTTCAATCGAGACCAAGGACCATGCAAGTGTAGAATCGTGTCCTTTCTTTTAAAATGTTAATGTAGTCCACTTAAACATGTCGGTGAGATTAAAACTTTGACCTTCTCAAAAAGTTTCAATATTTACACCACTAACAAAACTATACCCTCGTTACTTTCAAAATCAATGATCAATGTGTATGATATAATTAGGGCTCTCGTCCTCAAGCTGATGGGATGCCATAGAATTTTGCAATAGATATTTTTTAATCATAATAACATTTTCTTTTGAGTTGGTGATTTATGACACGTTTTCAATTTTGATCAATACTTTTTCATAAATAAATTTATTTTCAATATTTTAACAATTTTGCATTAATATTTTTAATTTCAAAACACATATTATTTAATATTTTATTTTATTATTTTTTTATGGAAATAAAATTATAACACTCCATTTTTCTAATTATTATTAACTTGTTTTTCACTAAAACAAGGTTTAATTTTAAAAATAAAAAAATATATTATTAATATAATAAAAAAAAATTATTTTTAAATTTTTATTGGACAATAAGTTCATAATTTTATTGTTGCTTTCCAAAATATAATGTCATCTAATGCCATTTGTATAATTGTGTCACAAATATGTTGTATATTGTTTGTGCCAAAATTAGAGGTGGCACGGTAAGGTTCACTGGTCCCAAGCGTTTCCAAAACCCATTATACAACTAGTTTGATTGTTGAGAAAAAACACTATGCCCTTCGTCATCCATTGTTATTTTCCCTTTGCAGACTTGTTGAGGCAATGACAATGGCTTTTTGGAATTTTTTTGTTTTTCTTTAATGTCAAAGGAACCAAAACCATGCAAAAGGGGAGGGTTATGGACAATAGTGTTTTTCACTTTCACCGCCTTATATGTAAACATTCTCTTATCAACAACAACTGTATGAGAAGTTTGCATTACAAACACTTATTGATGGCTACAAGAGTCTCAAACAATGAATCGTCTACATCTACATTCACATTTGCAATTGCATTTTCTCTCATCTTGATTCACTTCAGCTACGAAGATGGTTGTTGCAAGCTCATCTACAACACCATTTTCAACTCATCCTCATTATGATTGGTTGTTAGAACTAACCAAAAATAAAAGCAAGAAAATGTTAATAGCTGTTTCATTGTCTGCGTCCAAAATGCATGTCTTGACCTGTTGTGACCTAGTCTTGAAAACTAGGGATTTAATTCATGAACCTTGAGCGATGGAAAAAGGAAGAAATTGGTTTAAATTGAAACTTTAATAAGGGTTTTTACGATAAATTTCAAATTTTTGTAGAGATTCACAAGATCTTCAACATCAAATGATTGAAGCTCCTTTCAAATTTAAGAAAGTGAATTCTTAATTTCCATTTCTTTCATTTCTTCTTCTTCTTTGTGGCCTACCGTAGATCAGAAGCAACAACATTAGGAAATGAAGTGGCGAGAGGCTCTGTCACCTATGAGGGATATTAAAGTAAAATTTTCTTCAACATCAAGCAAAACCTATGATACCGAGCATGCAATTATGGTTCTCAACTCAAAGATCACCAAGTCATTTAAGGAAGAAATTAACCTAGTCCTAAAAATTGGTGTCTTGCACACACTAACTGTTAGTTTTGTGGCCTTCCATGAGAAATGTTGTGCAAATTTTGTTTGCTCTTATCCCTGAAAGTTATAAGTGGAATATAACCCATAAAATAGAGGACTCAAGGAACGTAAATTTTATATCTTATATCCCTGGAAATAAATAAATCATGAAAACTGATGAAAGATCTCAATGTAAATCAATACCACTACTACTACTTGAACGAATGTTTTGCTTACTCTTTGTATGATAGATGAGATATGTATGGTGCTTGTTGGAAGTACAATTCTTGGCATAAAAAAATCGTTATAAATTTGGAAAGGCTACCCATGTAATATACTTTCTATCATAGAATTTCTTTCTTGGTCATTAACCAAATTTTTCTGTTGGGTTGTGAAGATCAATATTAACTAATATGAGCATATTTTTGTTGATAAAAATTGCATTTCTAATACTATCATACAGTAATCAATATCAATCTTCTAATTTCACAGGTGTGCTTATCCATAATCGCACTATAATAAATTAAAAATGCACAGGTGTCTTCTTTAATATATGTATTTTAACGATAAAGAAACATTTAAGCAATTTTATATTGAAACTTGTTCAACAAAGACTATGATGCATGCACCACTTTTTTAATAACAAGAATATGGTTGTATTAGGCTATTATACCCCTTTACATTTCTCAACACTAACATTTTAATCATATGATATAGCATAATACACATAAATTCATATGTGATACATAGACTTAAGACATTTAATCACTTCACAATTTATACTTATTTGATGACATGGATTATTTTTTTTGTAGACACAAACACCCTGGTATTATGCCATTAAATAATTTTACAGGTCACTTTTTTTTTGTAAATTCAATTCTATTAATTTAAAAAAAGCATTTTACATCAAGATACCAGAGTATCAACATACATTATTTATATTTTTGGTGTTACATACCAGATTGACTCATGGGTTTTTCTTTTTTACCCTTTCTCCTTCTTACTTCAATCCAACCTACAAAGCTATCAGTCATAGCTGAATATGGAGTTGTATCCCCATTATTTTGAGAAAGCTCCATAATTATCGAATCTTACTTTATCATTATTTATTTCTCGTTGTCGAAGTGATGATACTCATGGGTGCACATTTTCCAACTGATTAATAGCATGATCATCGCTAATTCCCTTTCATTGACCTTTTCCAACATGTTCCCCTCTATTGAGGGATGAGACAATACCACTAAGGGTTGATTAAGATCTAGAGAAACTAAGTTGTCAAGGGATGACTTCTGTTGCTAAGATTGGTAATTATTTTGACCTGCAAAATTCTTGGTGTTTATAGTAACCTTCAGATTCTGCCATCCACGACTAGTTTTCTTTAGCACTTGGGTGCCAAATGCCCCTTTTGAAGAAGGACAAGAATTCTGACAGTGCCCAGGTTGTTGACAGATTCTACACCTGAAAGTAGTGTTTTCATAATCTAGTGGTTGATGATACTATTTTCCGTCACACATGAGGATGATTTTGTCTAGTAATCCTTCACTGAGATCCACTTCAATGCATATTCAAACAAAAGTGATGATCCTGTGTGCCAATCTTTAGCTGTCTATTTCAATGAAAGAGGCCTATTGAATCTCCAATATCTTTTAACTCCCTGGCTGGATTCAGTGGAGAGGTAAATTTGGTAGCCCTACCCATATTTGGTAATTGAGTATTGTAGTTTGCTTATCATGGACACTTTTGGGAATGGATTAATGGGGGGATTCGACGGAAAGAGTGGGCTAGGTCTATGCTTATGTCCCCTAGACGTATTTTGGATGTTACCCTTGTATCTTAGTCATATGGGATCTATTTTACTGACCTTTGGGTTTTAGGGGGTACTAAATGGGAAACCTTGATTTTGGTTGTGTGGTCCTGCTGCCTCATTCACATACATTACTCCCCTTCCATTCATTATAGCCCCATTCATTATTCTTCCCACCTGGGTCCAAATATGGTTGGCCTCCCCCTTCCCTTGTCCACACCTTGGTTCAGGCTTGAGACGATGCCCCGTAGGTCGATGCAGCTGAAAATAAAAGTAAAAGCATAGTTGGCCACATTCAACAGGAAAATGTACCAAAAAATGCAAAATATGGTTGGGACAAACACATTTAGCACGTGAGAAAAATCCAAATGCATGAGCTCTACCCCATACCCATGGCCATCACCCTGGTTCCCATAGGCCCTAGATGAACCTCCTTTATGATTCTGGAACCCATGATTGTCCCAACCCCTAGTGGGAAATGAACCGCCTTACCTTAAAATGGGTATCCACTGCTATACCTTACACATCATGCTCTTATCCTTTGAGCCTCGAGCAGTTAATCAAAGAAAATTCATAAGAGGAAAAATGAATATAAATAAGGGTGGAAAAATCAATGTCAAGGTATCTTGTGCACCACAATTTCTCCCTCCTACACATTATATACCCAAGTGTGGGCTTCCCTTTATAAGCTACCCTTGTACCCCAACATGTGGACCATAATTGCCCTTATCATTCCCTATTCCATTCATTTATTTATCACATTCCACCACCATTTAAAGGACGTACCTTGGAAATACTATCCCCTATAAAGTTCGAAACCACCTAATAGGATGTAGAAATTTCTGAATCTTAATTCTTATGCAGAAATTATTTCTGCTAATCCGGTTAAGCTTCTCCTACTTATACAAGTTATCAACTGAATAAATTCACGTTAACATCAAAGAAAAACACATAACAGATCTCTACCAATTCAGATCTAGAATAAGCACATGCACACATAGACAAAGTGACGCAGTTATTTCTAGATAAACTGTCCTCGGAAAAACCCAATGTGGGAAAACCGGTCTCTAGCTGTTGGAGGGCTCTATTATTAAGAATATTTTTAAATACACAACTCTGGTTTCCAGATCTGGAAAACCTTATAGAGAAAACTATAGATATGCAGCTCCTGGTTGATCTAAGACCAAAAATACCGACTGATCCACACCCTCAAATGGGGTTTACAGAACTCAGCCAGATCTAGGCCTAGAAACCCCAGTGTTTCCGCTGAAAGACACTGCTGTTGTTGCTGTTGCTGCTGCCATCTACTACTCTCGTTTGCTGCTGCTGCTGTTGCCATCTACTTCTGCTGCTGCTGTTGCTTCCTTCCTCTGCGTTGTCTTTCCTGGTCTCTTCTCTGCTTCTTGTGTATTCTAGACCTCGGGATCAGATCATCCCCTTGGTCTAAATTCTCCTCTCTGCAAATGAAACACTTTTGAGAATTGTTTGCAACCCCATCCTAGAATCTCAGCTTAGCTTCAGTGCTCTGCCTCTGTGTGTCTTAAAAATGACCCCAAGCCTTTCCTTTATACTTTTCTCGTTGACAAATCAACGACCAAGATTAAATGTTTAATCAATGGCTAAGATTAAAAGAAAGCTTGATCTGTGTGTCTTAAGACAATTTCATCACATGTTTAAATAAATTTACTTTAATTATTTTATTTTATTTTCCTAAGTTTAACTTAGAAAATACATTAAAATAATTAATTAATTTAATATCTCCTAAACAAGATGAAATTTCCCAAATCCATTTCTAGGTCTTGTAGATCAGGTGAACTCTAGTCCTTCCTCAAAATTTGGGTCCTAGAGCACAACTGATGCTACCCCAAATACACAAAATCTCAACATAGGATACTTGGTTAACCCCCTTTGGGGCTTGGAGACATTAACACATGACAAAGCCCACTATGGAAGGGCATGTCATTATGAAGTATAGAGCATGGATTGTATTCCACAGGTTATGAAATATATAGTGGTGATGAAAATGAGTTGAAAATTATTAACAAACAAAGAAGTGAAACAAAAGAGTCTAAGTCTGAGTGAAAGCCTCTAGTGAAAGGTGATAAGGAAGAATGTGTATATGGGTAAGAGACTTGAATACTATACGAGTGGGTGCCTTCCCAAGTCAATTATCGTGTTGTGAAAGGGACAATGTGCTAAATTCATACATGTATAGTCAAAGATGCTAAATGAAAAGATTACATGATTCTTAATAAAAATATTGGTAATAGATACAAGTGATGAAAATGAGTTGAAAATGATTAAAAAATAAAGAAGTGAAACAAAAGAGTCAAAGTATGAGTGAAAGGTGATAAAGAAGATTGTGTATAGGGATAAGAGACTTTAATACCATATGAGTGAGCGCCTTCCGAAGTCAAATATCATGTTGTTGAAGAGAAAATGTGCCAAATTGATACTGGTAGAGTCAAATATGCTCAATGAAAATATTGGTAATGTCCACACACTGAACACTAGTGGAAGCTAGAATCAACTAATACAAGAAGATTTTGCATTGGAACTACTATTGATGAAAATGAAAAAAATACGACATGGGTACCTCACACACCCCCTTCGAGCCTTGTGGATATCTAATGGTGAATCCTCTACTCATTATATCCTTAAAAGAGTTTCAATTTTTTTCAAGATTAATATTTTAGAAATACAAACAGCATTATCTGACTCAAAAGAGTGGTTAGAGTGATTAAAGGGAGTATGCCTTAGTCACACAGGTATTGATTATCTTCTACCAAATGGGAATGGAAATTCAATCCACCAAAGGCCATCAATTCCATGAGCCATTTTCTCCTTTCATCCAGTAGTTAATATTGTATTGAAACTATGACAAAAGCAGCATGCTAATTATCGATTTCAACAAAAAAATGAAGAGAATTCCACTACAAATCTTAACTACTTCCTTCATTATTTTTTAATTAGGCTCCCTTTTTCTTGACTTGATAACCTTCCTTGGTAATTTAATTTTTATTTATTTATTGTTATTATTATTATTATATATATTCTCAACCAATTTTTTTTTTGTATATTGAATAATATATAAAAGAATTGATGTGAGATACGAGATGAGATGATTACAATGAGGCTGAGGGCATGTTTATATGCCCTAGGCAGGCACCTATTCACTAATGATTATGTCCTTAGGGACATACCTTTTCATTAACTAGTTATTAATTAATCATTATTTATTATTATTATTGTTTTACATTATATATATATATATATATATATTTTTGTCCAAAAATACATGTCATCGTTAAAGACATTTTTTCTTAGTTATGATCTCTTTTGCAATAATCTTAATGCATAATTTAATATGGTTTAACATTTAACTATTGGTATGCTTCACTTGCACAATCACACTTTCGTTTATTGTTAATAGCACTTTGGGGTTTCAACTTCATTCTTTGTTGTACTCTGATTTGTACTCTTCATCTATTATTTGTATATGGTTATAATCTGCCCTTATATACATGGTATATGTGCTTAATTTCAAATGTGGAAAAGACAAGACAAGATACACTAATTATAGTTTATCACACATTATTTTCTTGCTTACTTTAAGCTCACATGAATTGGGATCACTACTTTATCCATTTTTTATTTTCAGGACTCTCTACATTCTAGCTTTCATCACTTATTCAAATTCAAATGATTCTTAGGTTGCATTTTATATTTAGTGTAATAATTATCTTTGTGTCCTCCAATTTATTTTTTCCATTATATATATATATATATATATATATCCCAAAAAAATTCTTAATAAGCAAGAAAAGAGATGTAAGAGTCCCTCAATACATGTATTATACCACTTCCTGAATTACACTACTTTTCAAACCTTCTATCATATGTAGTCATTTATATTGTTTTCTATAATGATCCTAGTTTCTTACAATTTCACTATTCTAGCTTTCTCCTATTTTGCATAGCTCAATATTGCATTGTATTGGTCACCATCTCGTGCTCGTATTCCATTAATAAATATTAAAATTTGAAAAGTGCTACATAATTTTCTTTGCTCATGTTTTATCTTACATTTATTGTTATATTTCGCATACCGAAAGTGGGGAAAGAAAAATGTTGAAACAGGTGGGACTATACTTGTTTTAATATAAGAGAAAGTGCTGGATGGTTCATGGATAACTAATATAGGGTCTATTAATGGGGCTTAAGAATAATGTATCTAAATTTTCTCTCGAATAGTTTTACAAAGGTCAAGAAGCTGAGCTCTCTAAATGTATACATAACAATTTTCAATATTTCAATATAACATCGCTGAAGGTTAAACACAAAAAATAGTTATAGGTTAGTTGTTGTTATGAGAGAATATGGGTAAGAGTTTACTCTGAGCCTTTTAAATGTACATCTGATCATAAATGATATTATGTGTATTGATCATTTATTGAAAGTAAATTTCCAATAGAATAATGATGCTTTGATCACCATATAAAAACTATTAGATTAATTAAAACAAATGATGTATGATTAATTTCAAAATAAATTCAAGTGGCCTTCACCAAGTTTCCATCTATTTTTTTCTACATTCCATCAGTTTGAGGAGATGTAGCAATAGATTGCTGGCTTAAGAATAAAGAGGTAACTTGATGATACTTGTCAACAACATTATTGAATACTAGTGCTTAGTAAATATGTATGTTTTGTCTTGTTTCCATGTGGGTCTACACTTAGCTATAGATTAGCTCCTCAAAACAAGAAGTTTTCTCCTGAAGCCATGAACTACTTCAAACCATAAAATGCTTAGCTACAAGTCACATGTGTACAATTGGACTCCATCTTAGGTTGGGCATATAATTAATGGCTATATCAACGATTTAGAGTGTTTATGCATTCCTTGTTTGCATGTTTCATTGCTACTTGCACCATTTCCTAAATAAGTGTGTCCCTCCTAGCTTTAGGTTGAGAGATATATCCATCTTTGCTTTGATTTGTGTAGGTCAATTATGAATTTTTTTGTCTCTAAGTATTCACTTTTTCCTCTCTACTCTATATCTCATCAATCCAAATCTATTAACAATGTTTACTTAGAATCCTATAAACCTACCTTCGTTTGAGTCCCATCCCCATTTCTTCTATCGAATGACCAAATCCCATCATCCTTAGTCTCTACTATTGAAGTCATTCGAAACTATATTATTCTTGCTAGGTCTATGAGCCTATGATTTGGCTTGGGTTATTCAACCCTTAGCTATAGGTAGGCACCTAAAAAAATGAAGTGTTCTCTTGAAGCCATGAACTACCTCAAACCATGAAATGCTTATCTACAAGTCACACGAGTAAAATATGGCTCCCCCTTAGCTTGGGTGCAAGATTAATGGTTGGATCAATGAACCAATGTGTTTGTGGGTTCCTTGATTTCTAGTTTCACTACTGCTCACACCATGGCTGAATAATTGTGTCCCTCCCCATCGTAGGTTGTGAGTTATTTTTGGATTTGTCTTTTAAAATCAAATAAGGCAAGGCTAACCTAGCATCTTTGAATCCCCTTGATGAACATTGGATATATTGTCCATAAGGGCACTACTTAAGATCTTTGCTACATCAAAGGATTCATGTTTGAGAGATTTATCTCACTTGAGATATAAATATTTAATAAAATTTATAAACTTAAATTTTATCTAATAATAAAATAATAAAATGTACATTAACCCTAAAGTAGAGTATGACCGAGTTAATATAATTTTATTATATTTATGGAATGTTGTACTTTAATGTAAGATCATTAAAGTCAAATTCATTGTTCTCTTTTTTTAATCATCATTTTGAGAAATTCACAATCAATTATAATATAAAGATGAGTTAACATAATCAATTAAATTCATGGGACTAAAGAATGATGTATAGCATTACAATTTTTAAAAACTCACAATTAATTACATATTCTTAAATGCAAAAAGAATCTTGAAGAAACCAAGCCCCTAAGTACTATAGGGTTCGTGTACATGAAACAAGATTTCAATGTTGAAGATTTAAATGAATTTAGAGATTATGATGCATTCCTATGTTACATGGTAAATGAATAATTGGATATTGTTAAAAATGGAATACGTAAAATATATTCATCAAACTGAGCAGCTCACATGTGAGGGGCTTCACCTAGAGACTACCTCTGGCAGAACTCTCTACATCTTTATCTTTAATCATTAAGAATATATATAGTTTACAAGAAAATATGAGAGTTATAAAAAAAACCTAAAATGTAGGAACTAAATCCTAATCTAAGGCTCACATGAAACTGATGAACGAAATTTCTCCAATAATACATTTCTCCATTAATTTCAACACTCCCCCTTAATGGAGAAAGGGTTCACTAGTACTCCTAACATCTCCCTAAATAACTCAAATTTAATTCTTCCAAGGGGCTTAGTAAAAATTTTTGCAACATTATCACAAGTATTACAATATTCAATATGAATTTCCTTTGACTGAACCTGCTCCCTAAAAAAATGAAACTGTATATCAATATTATTTGTGATTTTATGAAACATTGGATTATTTTCAAGTTTGATTGAGCTCTGGTTGTCACATTAGATAATTGTTGCATCTATTTTTTCTTCTCCAACATCATTTTAATGGCTCAACGAAATTGCCTCTACACGTTGTTGCATACATTTACATATTACTCGCTTTTGCTAACGACAAGGATACAATGTTATGCTTCTTGTTGCCCCATGCAATGACCTCATGCCTAATGTTGAATGTATGTTCGTTATGGATCGGTCGTGTCATCCGTATTTCCTCACCCAATCAATCAAAAACCCGTCAATCTAACATCAAACGAAAAGTTGTATTTAATAACGTCTAAGGTATATTATGGCCTAAGACACCTTTCGGTGCCACCCTGCCACCTAATGACTCTCAAGAGGCTTTTATACAATTGATCATAAAACATTGATAGCAAAGCTAAATCTGACCTAGTTTTAGTCAAGTAAATTAGACTCCCAACCAATTGTCTATACAGTGTTGCATCCACCTCCTTGGAACCATCATCATTCTAAAGTTTGACATTCTTCTGTAAAGGCACTGTGATCCATTATGAAATTTTTCAATAAACTCCCGATGTACTTTCCCTAGGACAAAAAAGGCTAGCCAGAATCCCTCCAGACTTCAAGACCCAAACAATAGTCTAACAATAGAGAAACTGATACATTTGACCATGAAAGATATTTACAAGCATGTATCCACCTATTTTTCACTCTAACCATCCTGTTTACACCTCAATGCATCATTACAACATCACAAATGACAAATTACATAAGTAGAAGGCAATTTGGACTAAGTCAACTGAGAAAACTAGCTTCTAGGCAAAAACGCAGTGAAATATCAACAAAACACAGTGTGTCAAGAGAAAACGTAGTAGAATTGGTGCAACAGGCTTTTGGAGGCCTTCCCGAGGTCCAAATCCTTATCTGAAAGATGATGGAGAAAGCTCTTCCTCTCTCCTACATGATAAAAACCTCAAGAATTGAAAGATACAGCTCCTAGACCTCCAAAAATTAATTCTCCCGTAAGTACTCGAAAAATGCAGCTAGCTTCTGAAAAACAAGGTAGAAAGTTGTTTTTTAGGTGGTTTTTTGACATTTTGACCCAACAGAAAGTGTCGGCATGGCTATCCCAAGGGCTAAAGTTGATGTAGAGGTCTATAGAAACCCAAATATGTAACAAAATTTGCATTTGGAGGCCCCCATAAAAAACGCAGCATTGAGGAATTGAGGCATGGTGTTTTTTGGATCGGGCCCAATGCCAAAAATTGCCAAAAAGTCCAAAAATTTCAAATTTTTTTGCAAAATTAGGGCTCAAAGGTAGGTCCATATCTCTCTAACCATAAATATTTTTTCAAAACTGAGAGAGGTTTTTGTTCTTTGGAATTTTATTAATAAAAATTTCCTTTGGTTGTCAAAAATACTATCCCATTTGGTTATAATCAACGTTTAAAGTTGATCACTCAAAAATTGGAAAAACACAGCGCCACCAGGGAAAAGCGCAGCGTGATATTGGAAGGCACTTTTGAATGCCTTCCTGAGCTCCAAACCAATATTTTAAGGTACCATTGCAAATATTAGAATTTATGATACACAATAGAGTCATCAAGAACTGCAAACACCTTCTCCAAATCCCTAAAACACGATCTTGAACTCAAGCTGTGCAAAAGTGCAGAAAACCTCCTGTAGCAATTGTACTTTTGGAATTTATCCCAAATCATTATACTTGCGTATAAACTGAAGGATTTTTTTTTTCCTTGGTATATTATGGACAAAAACCTCTTTCACTTTTGTAAAATTCATCTCTATTTGGTCGGAAACACATTTTGAAGCAAAATTGTCCATGTGTGCAATGTAAACCCTAGGCAGCCCATATATTGGAAAGGTGAAGCTATGATTTATTGGAGTTTGGTGGGATCATACCTATTGATCTGACCTCATTTTTTTTATGTCTTTTTTCCTCCCGCCATTGTTTTAGATTGCACAGCAAACCCTAGTGGGATGAAAGGGAAAAACAAGGTTTTACTTGGAAAACAAGGAATTAGGGTTACTTGCTGTAGGTGGTGGAATGCAGGGGTTAGGAAGGAAATATGTAAGTCGGGAAAATTTTGGGAGATATATAGGGGTATTGGGAAGCCTAGGGAAGTGGAGGATTATAAAAAGAGTGTAGGGATAGGTTATAGGAATTAAAACACAGTCCTAACACTAAAATTGCCAAAAACATAGTATAGGAGCTAGGGTTAGGTATAGGGATTATGGAAATGAGGGATTAGGGATATGGAAAGCTTTGGCAAGGTGTGTATGGTGTATGGAAGGGGATATTGTGTATGGGATTAAGTTTTTTTTCTTGCAATTCAAAAAATGGAGCTCACCCACCAAAAACGTTGAGTGGGAACTATGGGAGGATTTCACCAATGAAACACTGAAATAAATGTAGATAGGAGGTAGCTGGAACTTAAATTTACTTGTCAACAGCTGATGAAACCTTCAATTTCCCCTTAAAACCTTTGAAGATGGATTTTTTGATTGTAGGAGCGAAAACAAAACGAAGGCTAAAAAACGCAGTGTGGTGGCTGAAAACACAGCGTGGCTGCTTGGAGAGGGTGCCAATCACCTTTTGAGAGTGTCATTCGAAGCCTGTTGTGCTGAGATGGTATTTTCTGGTGAGTGATTTCTCAATACCAATTAAATGAGTTAAATAAATGGCTTGTATGGTCTTTTGTAGCTTGTGGAAATCAAATTCTTCATAGTGGTATGGTGGCCCACCATGTCTTTTTCATCTTTGACTTGAAAAATTTGCAGCTTTCGAACATTATAAACATATTACATCCATATTTGAAATAAAATTACACTTAAAAAGAACTTTATTGAGCATTTTCCATATTACTACTCCTTCCAAGTCATATTTTATTGGTGAAATGGCATATTTTTATGAATTAGACCCTAATGACCTAATTGTGACACTTGAGGAAATGAGTTGAATGAAGGACCATGGTGGTATGACTGAGATGGTAATGGAGACAGTTTAGTGATGACTCATTCAATTGAATGATGGCAATGACTATAGCATGAATTTTTTTGAAAGGAGTAGTAATCAGAGCTAGGCACACTAGCGAGCGACCAAATTTTTATTTGAAGACCTACTGAAACCATAAAAAATTGACTTGAGACCAAAAAACTTGTAAGAGAACATTTGATCAGTGATGACAGGAAAAACTTACTGACACTAACAGCTTGTATAACCATTTTCAACTTTTAGTGTGTTTACCTTCCGGTAGTTCAACTAGATCCTAGGTTTTGTTTTTAAGTATTGACTTGTATTCCTCTTCCATAGTTGCCCTTCATTCATCATATTCACTTGCTTCTCTATAGTTTAAGGGCTCAACAACATTCAAGATATTTGTCATGACGACATATTCTTTATACCTGACGGGTAAGTGAGTATGCCAACCTGATCTTCTTGGTATTGGAGTGGCCTCAAATATTTCTCTATCATCCCTTAATGGACTTGGACTGCTGACTACGTTTGTATCATCTGATTCTTCATTTTTTTGTTGTTGGTGATGATTGTCCCTTGTTTCATCACTTCCATCTTCCACCAGCAAAGGAATGTCCCACTCTTCATTGCCTTTATCATAGTTTCCATCATCAATCTGCTGATGTAATACTACATCTCTACTCACAACACTTTGTGAGTAGAAGGATTAAACAATTTATATGCTTTAAACTATGTACAATACCCAACAAAAATGCACTTAATGGCCTTTGAATCCAGTTTATTCCTATCTTGTTTCAGAACATGAGAAAAATATTTCGATCCAAAAACTCTTAAATGATTAACTATGGGATTAAAACCTAATAAAGTTTTGAATGGAGTTTTAAGATCAAGACTTTTTTTGGACTCCTATTCTTTAAATACACTGCAATATTATTGCTTCTACCCAAAGACCGTTAGACATGTTCTTACCTTTTAACATGTTACGTGCATACTCCACAATGGGTTTTGTTCTTCCTCTCTAAAACCTTGTTCTATTTAAGAGTGTGGGGTACTGTGAACTATTGAACTATCCCATGGTCCTTCTAATATTTTATGAAGTCATTCTGCTTGTATTCTCCCCCTTGATCTGAGCAGAGATTTTTTATGAAATTCCTAATATGTTTTTCAACCATGCTCCTGAATTCTTTAAAGTATTCAAAAGTATGACTCTTATTTCTGAGAAAATAAACCCAGGTAAATATTGTGCAATCATCAAAAAATAATAAAAAATAATATGCACCTCCTAATGACCTTGTCGTCATCGACCCACATAAATCAGTGTGCACAAGCTCTAGTATATCTCTCTTCTTTCTATCTAAACTTAAAGGAAAATAATCCCTATGCATTTTCCCAAGGGCACATCCTTCACAATAAACATGAACATTCTTCAAAATAGGGAGACTATTGACCATACCTTGTTTCGGAAGTAGCAGTAGGTCATGTAAATTGATATGACTGGATCTCTGATGCCACAAGTTATCTGCAATCATAATTGTTGAAGTCAAGGCTTGGTGTGGTGTGTTTATTACATTCAGATTGTATAGACCTCCAACTCAAATACCTGATGTAATTTCCTTCATGTGATCTAGAATATATTTTAAAACACAATAAGACTTAAAAATTTATACCTTAAGATTATGATCTGTTATCATAGAGACTGAGATCAGATTCTTTTTTAATTCGCGGTACATACATCATACATCATATTTTGAATATGCCTAATATTACCATCAGTTAATACCACAGGAATATTTCCATAGCCCTTAATCTCGTACCATCTATCATCACCAAGGTATATTTTAGCACCACTGCTGGTTTCTTTAAAATTTTCAAACCAATGTATGTTACCTGTCATGTGAGTGGAAGCTCCTAAATCCACAAACCAAGTTTCCACTTCATCATTTTCAGTAGAGAGAACATAATCAGACATAAACAATCTAAGGTCTTGATTATGATCTTCATCAGCAAATTTCCCTACATGCTTCTTATGTCTATGTCAATTTCATCAAGGTTCTTCTTATGGAAATTCCTAGCAATGTGACCAGATTTACCAGAGTAAAAACATTTGATCCCTGAATCATTTCTAGTCGAAGACATAACTTGAGGTGGCTTTCTCTATGGTGTACCTCTACCTTTATTTCATGCGATTTCCATCCCTCTGAAGGGATTCTTCTTTGCCATTAAAGCAAGATATGAACTTTGTGGTTTAGAGTCATATGCCTTCTTCTTGCTAAAATTTAAAGCAAAGATGCGAAGACTAAGGAACTCCAAGTCATATGCCTTTTTTCCTCTTGCATCAGGATCCCTGTAAATTCTTCAAATTTGGGGGCTTTCTCTCTCGCATTCAAGCCTGTGATAAACATCCGATAGTCATCAGTCATACCATTCATGGTAATCGTGACAAGATAAGTGTTTGACATTGTATCCTCTATGTCGCCCAACTTATCTCTGAACTCTTTGATTCGAGAGATGAATGCATCTATTGATTCATTCTCCTCCATTTTAATGGAGAGAATCTTGCTCTTCAAGAACAATAGGCGATTTGTGTTTTTAATCTCACACAAATCCTTGATATTTTTCCAGATCTCATTTTTTGATTTACACTCTCTGATGTGAGGGATTATGCAGTATATCACTGACAATTTCAACAACACTTTCACCTTGTTCTCCCTCTTCTCCCAGTATTTAATTGTTGTAGTTGATCCGCCTCTTGCTGCAATCAGCTTCAATTGAGTCTCCATTTTCAATCCCCCTTTCACTTTTCCCCTCAAGAAAAGTCTGCAATTTGAATTTCCAATTAGAATAATTGGACCCAACGAGCTTATTTCTCTTGTCCAAGTATGCCTCTATCATCTGATTATTCATCTTGACAGGTCTACCTAAAACAAGACTTTCGACCTTCAGTAATTGATCAAAAAAACGTATCTTAAATATTATGGAACCTGTCAAACCCTTTCGAGCAACGTAGAACTATTGGGAATCAATGAGACCCTTGTATCGACCCTTCGGTGCCTGAGAATAAGAAGCGCACCACAAGTAAGCACTCACGCAAACATAAGCTGGAGTCATGCAGATCTCGATCACCTTTAAAACAAAATTCTATTAAATGATAGACACACCAAAATTTGGGGCCGCAATGTTTCTTCGTTGAGACTCAAACTTTAATCAGACTAGAAACGCACAACAACGTGCACTCCATTTTATCTTCTTTGCGATGGAATAAAACTCTGACTAAAACCACCCTTTGCATATTAACACAAACACACTAGATCTTGGAACCAGTAGATGTGGTCTCTCGCTAACAAATCGATCAAGATCAACATCAGATTGCAATGATCCTATGCACATTGCTCCTCACACAACATTCTTATGCATCCAACTGTGGGAAATGGGGTTTCACCACAATAGGATCCACGTACATCAGATCCGAACGTTGCTCCTCCTCACACAGCTGGTATCCGCGACCCGAGGAAGATGAAAGAAATACCACAAAATGTTGCAGCCACACAAATAATCTACTGGATCTCAATCAACTCAATCCACAATGCCACCTCAGTTGTTTTTCCAACCCAACACTTCAAATCGGCAACGAATGTTGCCACACCACAAACCTATGTAGTAGATCAAATCCAATCCAATCCAACTTGGGTTAGAAACCAACCAAGGGTTAGAAACAATTGATCACCACTCCGAGGATGCTAACTCGGCCTAATCTCTCACGCAGCTTGTCCGAATTCAACAAGCTTTGAATTCGGTCAACATCCATGTGGAGCAACGCCCTTTCACTTGGGAAAATTAGTGTTGATCAGCGCTAATATAAAACACGCACACACACACACACACACACAAATATATATATATATATATTCTTGTGCTCTGCCTCGTCACATGGCCTTCTTCGCACCAACTACCAGAGGCCATAATACAACCACTTAGGAACTCTCAATCATGAAAGAACATTGATTTGATTCAATCAACCTTGACGCTCTGATACCATGTTAAAAATGGAAGACATAAAATATATTCATCGAACTGAGCAACTCACGGGTGAGGGACTTCACCTGGAGACTACCTCTGGCAGAATGCTCTGCATATTTATCATTAAACATCAAGAATATATGTATATTTACAAGAAAATATGAGAGTTAAAACAACCACCTAAAATGTAGGAACTAAATCCTAATCTAAGGCTCACACACAACTGATAAACAAAATTTCTCCAATAATACATTTCTCCATTAATTTCAACAGATACAATACCATTCAATGCATAACAAATAGCATTTAGTTATGTAAATTAAGTTTAAAATGGGTAACTGTAATATTAAATTAAAGACCAAAAAAAGAAAATTTCTATGAAATGTGACCCCATTTAATATGTATTTATCTTATTTTTCAATCTTCAACTCAAATTTAAATATATAATTTTTTGTCAATGTATTATAAAATTTCATAAAATAATGAGAAAGTGTAGTCAAATATATGATGGAAGCCAATCATATATCATAGAGAAAAATTATTACAACCATATATTATCCATTATCCATGACATATAGATTTTGGGTGAGTGGGCCATGTACAAGGGCCTTAAAATGCATGAATCACCATATTTCATACACCATGTCCAAAATCTAGAAGTAGCCCACCACGGGAAGGGGTAAATGTGTGGAATAAACAATCTCATAAATTTATTAATAAATATAATAAAAGAGAATTCAAAATAATGTTTTCCCAATTGTTAAATATAACAAACAAACTCAAATTAGAGGTTAAGGGCACGATATTGATTCGATTTAATTGCTATCAAAACTACACTTTGGACCGTTCAGAGGCTCCAAGCTGATCCACCCAAACATTTCCTATGTACAATTGACCTTCCAAGCCTATAAAAATGAATAACCGCTTCAAACTCTCCAAAAATTTCTCCCCAGATTTTCCTATGTACAATTAACCTTCCAAGCCTATAAAAAGGGCTAACCATTTGAAACTCTCCACAAATTTCTCCCCATATTATTAATCAACACAGAATCCTTTCATGACTCCCCATTTAACTTTAATTAGTCCTTGATATTTTTTCATTTTGTTAATAGTTACTTATTTTTGAACACCCATGCCTAGAAAATGAAATATTTTCAACATTTCTATAAATCCATGCCCACCTATAGTAGTCATAGATTTATTATTATGACTATTATGCGGGATTTACGATTGCGTGCAAAAGTGTCCCCCATAATTTCAATGGCCAACCTAGAACAACAGAGAAACAAGGAACCCAATGCTTTCCTTAAAGTAAATAGATGATGGAATGAAGCCTACTTGGAATCCCTCACACGTTTCGTTCTATATTCAACTTGAATGCTCCAATTCCAGCTCTGATTGCAAAAATTATAACCTGCATAGTCAGATAACACAATCCAAGAAACCATGATATCTATGCAGTATTATCTAAGTATTTTATTCAATAGATCAACATGGTTTTGAAATAAGTGAAATAATGACAATCACATATAGGAAATAAGAGAACTCTTTGCATTAATATAAATGGAAGGAGATTACAACCAAAAATAGGTGTTGATCTTGTAGAAGAGCTCCTCTAAGATGTTAAATTGTCCTTTCCTTGTCACAATACACACCTCCAATCACCCTAAATGCATGGAATGTTAACCTCTCACCTCAGCAACATAATGGTAGAATCACTCTCCAAATCCAACCCCCTACATATGCAAGGTAGTAAATATATAGATGAGTGGGGTAAGTTGGGAGTTCTTATTCAATTACCAATATAAGGTTTTAGATCCACCTTTGATGGGAGGATGGGATCAAAGTATAAGGGATGGAAACCCAAAAGAAGGATGAGATAGGATCTAAAAATTTAATCCAAGGTAAATGGTTGTAACAACTTCGAGAAGATTCCGGAAATTCTCTTTTTTTCCCGAATTTTTAGAACCAACGCATGTGCAAAGGGGAGAAACTTGTAGGTGATCAACGATGGCCAAAGTGATGCAACCTATAGGTGAAAAATTTCTAGAGGAAGGATAGGAAATGTTAGTGTTCAAATTGGCTCAGATGTGGTGGTTTCAGGTAGAAATTCTGGGAAATGAAGGAGGTTCACTTATGGATTTGTGAAATGATGTTTAAAAGGGGGAATAGGATGTTGATTGATCCCATTAGGAGACCTAATGATTGGATGTGACAAACTTTCCTATAACATAATTCCCCCTAAAGTGAAAAGTTAGAAATGATGGCTGATGGTTGAAGTGATTTTACCTTGTGACAAGTCGGGATCAAGAACAACTGATGAGCTTCATCTGTTACAATAGATTTATATCATTAGATCTCTTTGCTGAAGGAGGCATACCCATACTCAACACATAAGAATACATAACATGTATAATGATCAAAATATGTGTCCACGGATGCAACTGGTGGACCCATGACTGGATGAATGTCAATATGAACATAGCCATTAGACATTGTGATCCTTGTATAACACCTAAAATAACAGCCCGTATGGGTGAAATTAGATCTAGGATCTTATAAATTGTTCACATATCCAACCAAATGTACATGTATAACCATGTGAATCAATGAGATGAGTTTGAACATGGTAGACACCATCTGATTACCAGTCGATGATAGGAGTCATTAACATATGCAAGAAAAACCATCGATGATGTTAATGGCTCTCAAGGTACTACAGTACAATCTGTATGGTGTGAGTAAATGAGTTGATGCCGAACACCACACAGAGACTTTTGGTTGAAGGTCAATTATGTAAACATGACGTCGAGAGCGAGGAAACTTTCCATAGATGTCCGCAAGCACCAAGGTACTCGAGGGGTGTTTCTAAGTCAACTTATTGGATGATATGTTGATTTTGACAGGAAGCTACCCGTCGCATGAGGGCCTTGATGTATCCCCCATCAACGACACAAAATAGGTATCATGAGTGAGACAAAATGATGATGATATGGAACTAGATTAGGAATATGAAAACATGGAATGAAGGATTAAGAGTATTGTGATAGATATCAACTGAAAATACCTCTCTTGAACACATAACGACACGGAATGGAGTTGGCAGCATTAACCCAAAACCAAGATAGAGGCTTCAAAAATATACGATGAACCGAATTACAAGCATATTACCCAACCCAATAGCCATCGAGATGAAATGGAAGAGTGTCATTTTCAAGAGCGACTCACTACCATTAGTAAAATGGAGTACCTTTTTTTCCCAATTTCCCCAACCATATTGGTCAATACCTCTTTATTTTTTAACAAGCTTGAGGAGGATATCATATGCTTTATATGTAAGTTCATCCTTCAGATGAATCCCTTTGTGTATTTTTAACGAAACCTAAGAAGGAGTGGTTCAACCTTGCCATGTTTGACAAGCCCATCGATGTTTAATGTTTTAATGATTCCAATGAAGGTAAAACTCGACATATTTTTCATGTTTACAGAGTTTGAAAAAGAGGTGAAAAAGAAAACTCTAGATTTCCCTTTTCATAGATATTCTCTCGAGTTAGAAAAGGTAAAAAAAATACTCAAGAGAACCTCTTAGCCATGTTTTACTAAGGTATTTCTTTTTCATAAATAGTCCATCTCAGTCTGGAAAAGAGTTAAACTTATACTAAGCGGATGTCTTTTCATTTAGTTTAACGAGTTCGAAAAGACAAGTACTCGACAATATTTTCATGTTTTGGGAGTTTGAAAAGAGCTAAAATAGGACTCCAAGGGGTTCCTCTTTCGTATTTTTATTGAGCCCTAAAAACAGATAAAATCATGCTCCCTGGTTAAAATAACATATTCAAAACATGTCAAAACACCATTAATAGTTGTTGACCTGCTCAAAACACCACAAAAAGGATTAAACATACATGTTTCATAGTAAAAATTAAGCCTATCTAGGTCAAAGCATTAAATTTGAATAAAATAATGCGATAAATGACCATAGATACTCAAAATGACTATTCCTTTTTACCATTTCACATTTACCTTTTATAGTGAGATTTTTGGAGCATTTTTTCCCTCGATCTTCTGCAACTGATTGTGGCCAATCCAGTGGGTCATTTTGAGTATCGTTTCATTCATGTAGGATCTAAAACCCTTATCTTTCATTTGATGGTCCATTTTTTGATTTCATGGAAATTTTTGAGGTTTTGAGGGCCTTGGGTTTACTAAAACTCACCCTAGGACCAACACACCCCCCATTTGTAGAAAATTGTGTTGCACCTAGGAAGACTATGACTGTTGGGAGAGGTGCAACGCTCTGGTTTTCATTAGATGCGTGCGTTGGGTGCAAAAATCTCAATGTTTTATCAGTTTTCCCTTATTTTTTATCAAATTTTTTGCATGGAAAGGAGCCTAATGAATCCTTTGTTGATTTTTCAGGTGTCCATTAGCACAAAAGGGAATTCATTTGGCAAGAAATAGAACATGAAGAGAAATATTTTACTACATCAAATGATCTTGCCACTATCCAAGCACTGAAAAAATGTGGATTGTTGAAATTCTTCTAGATACCTGGTATGAGGCAACAAATGGAGTTGTTAAAATACCTTGTTCATTCATGGGATGTCCAAGTAAATTAATTCAAGTTTCGGGAACATCTGCTTGAGATAAAATTAGAGATATCTACTTTCTAACAGGGTTATCCAAGAGTAGTTCCCCCATCTCTCTTTTAGGTGGGAGGAGTGGTGGGGAGACCACGAAAGACTATATCAACACCTATTGCAGACCTTGAGCCTAGCCTACTAGGGATGCAAATATTAATATCAAAGATGTGACCCAGTTACCATTGAGGACGATCATATTTATCATTACTAGATTAGTAGGTAACTCGACACTCCATGTAGCGAGTCAATCATACACGTAGTATGGGATAGAGTGTATAGCACCAACAATGTTCAACTGGAGCAAGGGTGTCCTAGTCAATATGAAGGAACGACTGACCAAAGTGAAAGAGGAGAAGATGAAAAAATTTGGTTATGGTTCGATCTTAGTCTCTTTTTCTCTGGAGCGGGTGTCATTGCTTCAGCCTCAACAATTTATAATAGAGTAGATCGATTTGAGGGTACCACGGATGAGGCGGTGGATAGATCATATTTCCTGACATACAGACTTGTCGAAGATCAGTTTTTCACTAGCCTTCTTTAGATGGATGCGTAGATATTTCATCATGATCGATGATTATCCTTACATAGGGATGGATTTCCGTGATGATCTCGAGCTCATGCTTCCTGAGGGTGAGCAATGGGATGCTTCAGGTAAAAATATTTTGACCACTAAGTTTTTGAAAGTTTTACAATTTTTTTGTGCTTTTGATGTTGTTGAGACTAAACTATTTGATGTTTCATGCATATGTTGGACCACTTCAACCAGTGGGTGCATCATATCTTCGTTGTACAGGAGGAAAACCACATGAGGAGGCAATGGTGCCAGTATAGGTCATTGTGGTAGGACATAATGCACTATGAGATCTTGCGCTGGCTGAGATCCTATCATAGGTAGAGCTCCACATGGATGGATTGACCCACAGGGTTGATGAGATCGTAGTCGATCAGGTTCCCATGTGACTTCAGTGGCACACCATCGAGGTGCCAATCTGTGCTGTTCATTTGCTATGCAATATGGCTCGTGTAGCGTCTTTCTATCATGAGCACCATTAGTCTACTCAGATGTTTACATGTAGTTTTTCATATGGTCGATGTAGCAATATGTGTCTTGGGACACAATTTTTTGTAAAACCAAACTTATATATATACATGTTTTCGGTGTTTCCTAGTTTTCAATATGATGTGATGTGAATTGAAAGTTATTTACATTCGTTGCAAATGTCTATCCAAAACGATATTAGCTAGGGAATCATCTAAAGTGTTTATATTTCTAAAAATGTGTTCATATTGTAAGAAATTAAAATGTCTTTCTAGAATACATACTCTCAAAACCATTCAAAGGAAGGCAAGATCTCTAACCGAATATATATTTGCAAGTTGTAGTACTATGATTTGTGAATCGATTCTAATGACTAAACAACTGATACTATGTGAAATAACATCAGAAAGTAGTTCAACCACTATGTTATACTCAGTGATGTTGTTAATCGAGCGACCAATGAAAATCCCTTGCATACTCACCAGCTTGCCATTTGGAGAAAAGATAGCCCATGCTACGGAAGATAGGTTTTGAGTACTATGACTAGCACCATCAGCATAACCAATGTACGATTCAAGAGATGTCGACATCTCCAGACCAAACATAAACGAGATCAACAGAAACCATGGGAAACATTAAAAATACAAACTACAAACACACTCAAACACACCTATAGACAGTAGGTACACATTGTACTACACATGAGATCAATCATAGTATTTTTTAAGGCAAAACCCATTTCTAGGATGCACCAGTGGAACTCCATCGAAATCTACGAACTCATAGGCCCCTTTCGCAAGGACTCACTTGACAATGTATGGGCCCAACCACATAGTTTGGAACTTTCTTTCACCTAACTTATTAGCCTCCTAGTCATATGAGAGAACCAGGTCTCCTTCCGAGAATACTTGAGGCTTGACAATTTTTTCTTATTGCTCCTTGACATGTGTTTTATGAGCTTCGTTGGATAAAGCGGCATCATGCCAAGTTTCATCCAAACGAGTCAAATTTAACAACACTCCTCCTCTACGGAAGTGGCAAGAAGAAGTTTGATAGCTAGTTTCAATGATGGAATTTCACACTCGATGGGGAGGATCGCTTCAAGACCATAGACTAACTGAAAGGGTGTGAATTTAGTAGCAGTCACTGAGGTTTGGTATGCCCAAAAGGTTGCATAAAGAAGTAGGTTTTAGTCCTATTTATGGAACCCTAACATACATTCAAGCATAGTTTTAAGAACTTTGTTGACAACCTCAACTTTTCCATTATCCTGTGGATAGTAGGGAGTGAAATTTTCATGCAAAAGTTCCAACTTGGCTACTAGTTTTTTCATAATATTATTTTGTAAATGCTTTCTATGATCCATAACTTTTGCTTGTGGTATGCCAAACCTAGCAATAACATGGTTGAAGAAAAAATATGCAGTCGTCTTGCCAGTGTTATTAAATGTAGGCATCGCCTCAGCCCACTTACTGAAGTAGTAAAAAATGACAATAATATAACCATGCCCCCCAGCCGAGTGAGGGTTACATGTCATAAATTCAATGCCCCATTTCACAAAAGGACCAACAGTGATGATGATATTCAAAGGAGCGGGCAAAGCACGCATCTTGCGATAATAAATCTGGCATGCATTACACTTCTAAACAATGACGATGCAATCACGAAAGATAGTGGCCCAAAAGTAACCATCATGTAGGATATTATACGTGGTACCGTAACCAGATATATGTCCACCACATGCCCCAAATGGAATTCGTTAAGAACTTTCTCAGCTTCATAGAGAGTGAGAAACCTTTGTAAGATCGTATCAATACCACGACTGTAAAGAGTGTCATCGATAATGATGTAATTTCAGGATTGGTATCGAATATGTTACCGCTCAGAGAAAGAGTTATTAGGCCAAAAATTCTAGGTTTGGAGATAAATCAAGAAATCTCCATACCACGGGTCAAATGAAGAAATCAGAAACAATGACTCATGAGGGATAGAATATTCAAAATCAGGGGAAGGAAGTTCGCACATAAACTCGGTGAAAAATAGGGATTTCTTTGACTTGGATTTGATGAATTCCATGTTGAACTCTTGGAGAATAATAATCCACATAGAGTAGTTTATCCCCATCAATTTATATGACAATATATATGTCATACAGTTACAATCTGAAATGACCGTAGTTTTCCTAAGCAAGATGTAATGGTGAAACCTTTGGACGAATTGAACGGCCACCAAAGCCAACATTTCTACATGAGTATATATGATCTATATATCATTGAGGTTCCAACTCAAATGATAAATGGGATGTGCAATCCCAGTATTGTCCTCTTGAACCAATACCATTGCTATAGTAGAAATGGCAGCAATTTAGTACAAGAAATAGGCGCGCTGATAATTAAGGGGGTATAGAAGAGATGCCTAAACCAGTACATCTTTCAGGGAATCAAACACTTTCTGAGCAACATCATCCCAATGGAAGGGTACCCATTTCTTCAATAAGCAAGTGAATTCATTAGTCAACTTGGTGTAATTGGGGACGAACCTCCGTAGGAAGTTAGCTTTCCCTTGGATTCTTTGTAACTGAACGACAGAGGAAGGTGCAGGCAAGTCAACGATTGCTTGAACTTTCAGAGGATCAATATGAATTCCTTGTTTTTGAAATAAAAAACCTAGGAGACAACCATCACCAACACATAACACACATTTGTGCGGGTTAAGTCGAATGTTATAGTGTCTGCAACGGAGAAAGATAGCCCGAAGATGCATCGGGTGATCAACCCAATGTTTAGAATGAGCAGGGATATCGTCCAAATATGGTTTTACGATGTGTTTTATATCATGAAAATAATCATCCATCGGATTTTGAAATGTTGCACCTACATTCTTCAAGTCGAATGGGAGATTTCGATAAGAAAAAGTACCCCAGGGATAGATACATGCAGTCTTAGGCTGGTCCGTTGGGAGAATGTTGATTTGATTATATCCCTAGAACCCATTCATGAATGAATAGATCTTGCAACCAACACATTCATCAACTATATGGTCGAAGAAAGGGTTCAGATAGTTGTCCTTGGTACAAGCATGATTCACATCCATATAATCGACACATACTCGATTTGTTCCATGTTTCTTCATGACATGGACACATTTTGATACCAAATTATTTAAAGGAACGAGGTACATGAAACCAGCCTGAAGAAGATTTTCAACTTCAGCCTTGATCCCAACAGCCTTCTTGGATGAACCAGACGAAGGCATTTCTGGATGAGTTTCGCATCAATATATGTCTTAATCTCGTGTACAATTATATTTGGGTCAATTCCTAGAATTTATTCATAGTTCCATGTAAAGACATCCTGATACTCATGGAAAATGGCTCTATAAATATCGATCTCAGATGGAGAAGAAGATGCTCCAATATACATATTTTCGACAATAATAGAAATTTCAAGAGGTATGGTTTCTTCGATATTTGAGAGGTTATTTTCGGAGTCGATCTCATGAATAGAGACAAAATTCGTAAGAGGTTCGACAGAATTGGGTAAATAGACAACACTGATATTATCCTCAATGGAATCTGATAAGGAGGAATGATGATGATGTTTGTCCCACAACTGTTCTTGTGGCATCATGATCTCCATGATGCTTTCATCGGTAGAGAATATGTGAGAAAAAGGGTTAGAAGGTGTGTCATAATCTAGTGATCGATCTACCCAATTGATTGAAGATAAAGTATAAGTTGCACAAGCCCAATAAATGGCTTTTTAATCTATCTCAACAGAGATTAGCGGCATTCAGTCACCAAAACCTTGGATTTTGGTTTCATCAGATACAATCCATGAATCATCCATGATAGTAGATGATGATATCTTATTGCTATAAGCAATTGAAAAATATTCGTTGGGAATGGGAGGAGGAGGGAGTGAAAATGTTCCCATAAGTGATGAATCCCTTAATAATCCAACCCCGACATGCTGATAAGGTTATATGGATTCCCCCACAAGAGGGACACTTTCAGTAACATGAGAATCAGAGGAGAAAAAAGTGAGTTGATCAATGGGTACAATCTTTCCTTTATGAGGAAAGGTGATCATACGAAAATAGGTCAAAATGATGGCAACCATAGCGTAAACCCATGTACATCCCAATAAAAGATTGTAATCAAGAGATCCGTCAATAAATTCTACTTCTATAGAGACATTTTTTCCCCTTTATTCTACTTGAAGGGAATTCAAAATCCCACAAGGTTTGTAAGTTATTCCTTCGAAATATTTCAATGTGGTGGTCGATTGACTCAGTTGAGGTGAACCAATTTCCTTCCAACAAGACATGGAAATAATTTAGGTCGAAGCTCCCATCTAATTGAGCTGGAAGCAGAGGGGTATAGTTTTCATGAGAGAAAAACACTAGGTTAGAATCCAACAAATCCACACATCCGATAGCTAAAAACAAGGCCTTATTTTGGGCGGCGTAGTTTTGCAACAACTCAAGAGTTGACATAGTTGGTGGAGACTGAGCCAAGTCTTCAACAATGTTATAATTTTGGGTAGCTCTTGAACAAGGGTTGAAAGTAGACTTATGAATAATTCCCTTTGGATGTTTTATAGTCAATTATGTAGGAATCAGAAGTGGATTAGGATCATATGATGGTGATGTAGAGCTGTCAAGTTTATAATTAGATTAAACATTCAATGGATTCACATTACCATAGTCCTTTTTTTAAGTTTCCACCATAGCATTGAATCTCAACTTCGAAGATGAAAGCATCAAATCCGTGTTAGAGGAAGAAGGGTCCTGGGAAACCATATGGGTCTCCTGATTGGGAAATGGTTCAGTCAGCATGGCAAGAGAAGTGGAAGATTTAAGGAACTAATTCACTTCAATGTGGTGTGGACAGTCACATGTAAATTGATTCTCGTTGCAAATCAAGCATGCGTAACAAGTATTTCACTTCTCATTGAAATACTAATTTTTTTGTTTATCCTATGGTGAAGAATATTTCCTCTTTTTACCTTTTCCTTTATTTTTTCTTCCAGTTTGTTGTGGATACTTTCCCTTGTCAGATGAAATGGAATTTATCTTGGAAGTATAATCCACAAGAGGATGGGATTGATGGTTTTGAGCAGATGCGGTAAGAGAAACACCAGATGGTTTACTCACCGACTACGAGCTGGAAAAACCAATCATGCCATCACCGGCATGAGATTCTTAACCAGGTGGAGGAGGAATAGTATTTTAAGGTCTCATAACATTTGATATCTTACCATAGAGTGTTCCCAATTAGGTATAAACAAGGTCCAAATATTGTGTATGAGCAATAACTTTCTCTTCGTTCATGACTCCACCTTTAGCCACATATTATGTTATCGGTAGCAACAAAGATTTGGTAAACGATTCGCTAACAATTGATTAGGAACATAGGTCTTAACCAACCGAAGGTGACACCTCCACTCATGAATGTGATATGAGATGTGAGTGGAATGTGATTGTTTGAAATTGGTCAATATTTCCATTCCAATTTCATATATGATGGGTAACTATAAATGTGTGAGGAAGGTGGTGGAAAAAGTGATTAATTATGAAACAAAGCTTTAGGCAACTCAATATACCAATTAGTTGTGGTACCTATAATCCTTCGTTAGAAAAGACAAAGTCGAATGGAATCATCATTAAGGTAGTTCGAAGAACACCATAGATGATAATTCATGACGTGCGTCGACGGGTCTTATCTTGGCTTCCCACTTAATTTTGGGATATCCAAAGGCAATTTAGTGGGAATAATCGTCCACCATGACGAATGAGCAAAGGGTTTATTAGTGAGTTGAGTTAAGTCTGGCAATTCGAGAGTTTCCATAAAAGGAAATTGTTGGTTAAATTCCAGAGGAGGATGACTTGGATCTGAAGGAATAGCTTGAGAACCAGACACTTGCATTCCTAGATAAGGAACTTGGGTACCAGGATAAGGAGGATTATGATAACCAGTATACAAGTGCCCTTGATGCCCAACACCAGGATGATGATAATGCTCCTGGAATGGTTGGGCCTGGAGTTGTTGGCCTTGAAAAGGCACTTGATATGGACTATATTGCTTCTCGACGGGATTTTGTATTGTCCCATGATAAGGTGCATTCAGCTGGGATTGCACCATGCTATGGAAAATATGTCCTATGGAGACTTGAGGAGTACCTTGTCCAAGAGGTTGAGAGTGTGAGGTACCTTGTACTAGCTGGGTAAATGAAATTTGGGAAGTTCTAGATATTTTTGGAATAAATTTAGATGCAACAACATCCTGTAAAGTTTGGCTCACATGTATTTGAGCTTGTTGGGGTGTTGATGGATGGATAGGAATTTGAGAAGATGGTGTACGTTGAGGATTCAATAATTGGTCCCCATATCGACCAGGTTTAACGGGAAAATTAGGTTTCCAAATGCTGGAAACCATTCTAGGATAAGGAGGACTATAATTAGGTTGGTTCTTCTGTTAGGTATACCAGCCTAGATCCATCTAACTCTGGATCTATCATGCGCCGAGAGGGATCAAATCTCTCGAGGTGCAAACCTATTTTTTGAGTGCAAAAATTGAGGAAAGGTTTGCACCTCGAGAGATTTGATCCCTCTCGGTTTTGTATATTTTTGAGATGTAAGATGGATCTAGGTTGGTTTCAGTCGTGCGCTGCCAAGGAAAATATATCAAAGATATGATTAATTTTATCAGTAATATGTAAATATATCAAATATTAATATAATCATTTTAAATATGCTAAATATTTCTGAGATTAACTTGGTCATTTTAATTTTAAATTTTCTTAGTTACCTCAATTCGTTGAGATGATAATTATTGTTAATAACTATAATGATGAAAAATGATGAAATATTTTTTTAAAATGCAAAGTGACAATAATAGCGTTGAAAGAAAATGTGAATAATAAGAACGTACTCATGTTACAATCAATCTCAAACTATTTTCTTCTACTATTCTTATTTCCTCCCTTGTTAGTTTTGTTATATTTTCATATCGATTATATGAAAAAGAAAATTTAAATCGTAAACCATTTAAATCTTTAGCTTGATCTATTGTAGTAAACATGATACCTTGTCTCTCTTGCTCTCCAATATTAATAGCTTAAATTACTATAACACAAAAGTCAATCTACATTGTTAATAACTTTTTGTGCTTACACTAAAATCAATGCATATTGTTATCCAATCACTTTAATATTAATGTACCGTCATATATCCAATTACATCAAATCATAAATCGGCATATACATTGAAATCAATGCATTTAACGCAAGAAATAAAATAAGACTAGAAAATAACTTCTACATTGAAATCAATGCACGTAATGCAATCAATCAAATAAGATTAGAAACCAACATCTACACTGAAATCGATGCATTTAGCGCAAACAATGAAATAGTATGAGGAATAATCTACATTGAAATCAATGCATCTAGTGCAAGCAATCAAATATAATTATAAATCGACGTCTAAATTGAAATCAACACATCTAGTGCAAGCAATCAAATAGTATTAGGAATCATCACCTACACTGAAATCAATGCATCTAGTGCAAGTAATCATATATCATTAGAAATAAATTTCTACACTAAAATCAATGCATCTAGTGCAAATAATCAAATAGGATTATAAATCACCATCTCCACTTAAATCAATCCATCTAGTGCAAGAAATATTCTTCCCTCTCTCCACCCTCCATCCATATCCATAGCCCCATCCATCTCTTTTATTTTTGTCTCTATCTCACCCCCCTAAACACACACGCTCTCGCACTCCATATATATCATTCTCTTTGTCGATCACCCTCTCTCCCCATCTCTTTCTTCTTCTCTCCCTTCCCCTTCACTCCCTCTCCCCCACTAATATCTCTCTTTCCTCCTTTTTTCCTCTCTCTCTCTCTCTCTGTCCATCTTCCTTATCACTCACACACTCTCTCTCTAGGAACCAACATCTACACTGAAATCAATGCATTTACTCAAAGAAATCAAATAGCATTAGAAATTGCCATCTACACTGAAATCAATGCATTTAGTGCAAACAATCAAATAGGATTAGAAATCATCTACATTGAAATTAAGTCATCTAGTGCAAGTAATCAAATATAATTATAAATCGACATCTAAATTGAAATCAACACATTCAGTGCAAGCAATCAAATTGTATTAGAAATCACCACCTACACTGAAATCAATGAATCTAGTGCAAGTAATCAAATATCATTAGAAATAAATATCTACACTAAAATCGATGCATCTAGTGCAAATAAATAAATAGGATTAGAAATCACCATCTCCACTTATATCAATCCATCTAGTGTGAGAAATATTCCTCCCTCTCTCCACCCTCCATCCATATCTATATCCCCCTCCATCTATTCTTTTTTGTCTCTCTATCTCACCCCCCTAAACACACGCGCTCTCGTACACCATATATATCAATCTCTTTTTCAATCACCCCCTCTCCCCATCTCTCTCTTCTTCCTTCTCTTCACCTTCCATCTATATCTCTATCTTCCCCTTCTCTCCCTCTCCCCCATTAATATCTCTCTTTCCTCCTTTTGTCCTCTCTCCCTCTCTCTCCATCTTCCTTATCACTCTCTCTCTCTCTCTCTAGAAACCAACATCTACACTGAAATCAATGCATTTACTCAAAAAAATCAAATAGGATTAGAAATCGCCATCTACACTGAAATCAATGCATTTAGTGCAAACAATTAAATAGGATTAAAAATCATCTACATTGAAATTAAGTCATCTAGTGCAAGTAATCAAATATAATTATAAATCGACATCTAAATTGAAATCAACAAATTCAGTGCAAGCAATCAAATTGTATTAGAAATCACCACCTACACTGAAATCAATGCATCTAGTGCAAGTAATCAAATATCATTAGAAATAAATATCTACACTAAAATCGATGCATCTAGTGCAAATAATCAAATAGGATTACAAATCACCATCTCCACTTATATCAATCCATCTAGTGCGAGAAATATTCCTCCCTCTCTCCACCCTCCATCCATATCTATATCCCCCTCCATATATTCTTTTTTGTCTCTCTGTCTCACCCCCCTAAACACATGCACTCTCGTACTCCATATATATAAATCTCTTTTTCAATCACCCCCTCTCCCCATCTCTCTCTTCTTCCCTCTGTTCACCTTCCATCTATATCTATATCTTCCCCTTCTCTCCCTCTCCCCCATTAATATCTCTCTTTCCTCCTTTTGTCCACTCTCCCTCTCTCTCCATCTTCCTTATCACTCTCTCTCTCTCTCTCTCTCTCTAGAAACCAACATCTAAACTGAAATAAATGCATTTACTCAAATAAATCAAATAGGATTAGAAATCGCCATCTACACTAAAATCAATGCATTTAGTGCAAACAATCAAATAGGATTAGAAATCATCTACATTGAAACCAATTCATCTAGTGCAAGTAATCAAATATAATTATAAACCAACATCTAAATTGAAATCAACAAATTTTCCGCAAGCAATCAAATTGTATTAGAAATCACCACCTACATTGAAATCAATGCATCTAGTGCAAGTAATCAAATATCTACACTAAAATCGATGCATATAGTGCAAACAATCAAATAGGATTATAAATCACCATCTCCACTTATATCAATCCATCTAGTGTGAGAAATATTCTTCCATCTCTCCACCCTCCATCCATATCTATATCCCCCTCCATCTCTTATTTTCTGTCTCTCTATCTCACCCCCCTAAACACACACTCTCGCAATCCATATATATCAATCTCTTTGCCAATCCCCTCCTCTCCCCATCTCTCTCTTCTTCCCTCTCTTCACCTTTTATCTATATCTCAATCTTCCCCCTCTCTCCCTCTCTCTCCATCTTCCTTATCACTCACTCACTCTCTATCTCCACCTTTCTCTCTCTATTTCTTTCTTCTTAGCTCTCTCCTCCTCCCCCTCCAAGTCCATCTCTCTTTCCCTCCCTCTCTCCACTCTCTCACATCCTCTCTCTTCCTTCCTCTCTTTCCCTTTCTCTCCCATCTCTCTCTCCCTCTCCCTCTTTCTTCACCCACCAACTATGTTACTATATCCCTCCCTCTCTCCTTATATCTCCTTCTCCCCCCTTATCTCCATCTCTCCTTATTTGTCTCTTTATCTCAGCCCCAAACATACATTCTCTCTCTCTGTCTCTCCCTTGTCACTCCTTCTCTCTCTCCACTTCTCACTCTCTATATTTCTTATTTCCTACATCTCTCCCCCTCCAACTCCATCTCTCTTATCGATTCCTCTCTCCTCCTCTCTCTCAAGTCCTCTCTCTCGTCCTTCCTCTCTCTCGCTCTCCCCTAAATCCCTCTTTCTTCCCTGATCTCTCTCTCTCTCTCTCCAGTACTTTCTCTTCCCCCATCACTCTCCTCCTCTCTATCATCCTTCCTCTCTCTCCCTTTCTCTCCCACCTCTCTCTCTCTCTTTTCCCTCCAATCCTCTCTCTTCCCCCATCTCTCTCTCTCTCTCTGTAATCCTCTTTCTTACCCCATCCCTTTCTTTCTCTCTCTCTTTCCACCCCTCTCTCTCTCCAACTACATTACTATATCCCTCCCTCTCTCCTTCTCACTTCTTCTCTCCCCACTTCTTTCCATACATCTTACTTTGTCTCTTTATCTCACCCCTAAACATACACACTCTCTCTCCATCTCTCCCTTATCACTCTCTCTCTCTCTCTATTTCTTCTTAGTTATGTAAACTAATGAACATAAATATTCGTAAATATAAAGAAGATTATGGAGTAAATATGAAAAGAGGTTTTATTTACTTACCATACCTCTAGTTTATTTATATTTTTATTTATTTACCATACCCCTTTTCTTTACTATGGTATTTGGCTCATAGGCTTGTTATATAATTAGATTTTCATTTATAATCCTATTTGATATATTGTTATTTATTTACCTTATCTCTTTATGACTCTTTTATATTTATTTATTTACCATACCTCTTTATATCTATTTTATATTTATTTATTTATTTATCATACTTGTTTATACCTCTTTTATATTTATTTATTTACCCATGGTATTTGGCCCATGGTATCAATATTAATTTGTCCCATGGTATTTGTCCCATAGGCTTCATCTAAATAAAACCTCTTTTTAAAATTTTTTTAAATATAAAAAGGTTTATGGAATAAATATAAAAAGAATTTTTATTTATTTACCATACATTTAGTTTATATATTTTTTTATTTATTTACCATAGCGCTGGAGTAAGTATAAATTCATTTTACAAATATTTAATTAAAAGAAATATTAAAATATTTTGGATTTTGATTGTTTGTGTAGAATTAACTCTTTTCCTTTGATTTAGGAAATGGTATTGACTTTAATAAAGAGTAAAGATGTTTAAAATTTTACTTAATTTGGAAATTCAATGTGGTAATTTTTTTTGTTAAAGGTAAATTTATGATCCATTCAAATTCACGTATTTAATTTACTATCCATTCAAATTATATAAATAATACATAATTGTATTAGAAATTGATATATGTTCTAGCAAAATGCGATTTTTTTTTTTTTTTTAATTTAAAACTTAAGCCGACGTTTTGTATGAGGACGTGACCCACCTGACATCGGGGTCATATATGTCTATAGAGGGAATTCACCCATAAAGTAGAGGATTTAATGGGAATTATTTGAGCATCTGTAACTTGATTCAAAGGAATTTTGAATTGGAAGAACAACATTATATCTACGAGTATAGATTCATGGATTTAAAATGAGCCGAGAGAGATCAAATTTCTTCACGTACAAACTTTAGGGTTAGAGTTCAGTTACACATGTGTGATTGCTAATTTGTAACAAAAAAGGTGAGTTATTTCAAGATATTTTCAGTTAAACTCGTTCTAACTATTGGAGGAACTAGTGGAAGGTGAGTTGTGCAGTGGGACTTTAGTCAGACTTAGTGATCATCTAGTTAACTGATAAATCAACCCAACATAACTAGTGCATGTAGAGAATCGAGCTCCCTAGTTGTGGTGGAGAATCCAAGGTAGTGTAACATTAGTCACATAATAGTCTTGATTGTACATGTGTTGAATGCAGAAAGATGATCAACCTTGGGAATTGCACAGTGATTTTGGAGGAATTTCCTAAGGAAATTATAGGGGTCTAATTTCTCAAGAATTTCACAAGGAAATAAAGGTTTAAGTAGTGGTAAAATTTGGCGAAGTATAGGTCAGATATTCTCAATGAGAAAAGTTTTAGGTCCTTATATTACTAGCATAGTCCCTTATTGTTGTTAGTGTAACCCCCTTATTGTTATTTTTGTACCCCTGTAACCCCCATATTTTTATTATTGTGCCCTTACATTATTATTTTCAGGTTGGCTAGGATTACATTATGGCCCCACTAGGATTACATTGTGGCCCCATGGACTCCTATATATAGAGAGGAGGTTTTGTCATTTCTATCATCCAAGAATTGTTCATTTATGTAATGTATTGGAGGTTTCTCCCTTGAAGTGGCTAATTTCTAAGGCGTTGATCTCTCTTTTCTTCTATTTTTAGAGTTGGTTTCATAACATTTGTTATCAAGTCTTTCGATTCTAGAGTTTCGTTGCTCCAAATAGGTCATCATGGAATTTTTGCTATAACGTTTTTTCTACGAAGATTCAGAAGCTGAAATTTTTAGAGTGCAAAGCCAAAATCCTGAAAAACATCATCGCAAAATTTCAAAGCTTGGTTCACAATATTTTTGGACATATGATCTGTAGATGTTAGGGATTTTTGCAGGATCCTCAATTTAACCTAAACAGGTCATCGTGGAATTTTTGCTACAATTTTTTTTCTACGAGGTTTCAGAAGCTGAAATTTTCACAAAGCGGAGCTGAAATCCTGAGGAACCTCCTGTAAAAATTTCAGATCTTTGTTAGGAAAATGTTTGGAGATATGATCTGTGGAATTTGGGATTGTTTCAGGCTCCCGAATTTCATCTCAAAGAGGTGATCGTGGGAAAAACATCATAACTCTTTCTATGAGCATCGGATTTGGATTCTATAAAAAGTGGCCGAAAGTACACGAACATTTTTTTTTCTATATCAATTTTAGAGCCGAAAAAGGAAACAGTGACACGTGGAAAGTCATAGAAGTTCGCTCTACTAAAACAGTCCATAATTATGTAATCGTAGGACATTGGGCATAACTTTGTCTTAAATAATCCAAATCAGGTTAGACCTATGGCATTAAAAAGACAATTCAGAGGGCTACTTCAGGGCCAAATTTCATATATTGAAGATCCAAAATCACATAGATAATTCAGTTTCAATATCGAGCTCCTCAAAATCAAGAAAAAGGTGTGTATTTATTTTTCAAATTGCATAAGTCTTGCTTGAAAATTTTGTTCTAGGTGATTCCAAAGGCCTATTGAGCATAGATATCAGTATTGGGTTCTAAAATGCCTCCTAAAAAGGATTCAACACCCATTAAGCCTTCAAAAGTCTCTACTATTACTGATGAAGATGAAGAAATGCAACATTAGATATCGAAATTCCAAGAGCAAGTGCACCAAATTTCGCTATCGCAAAGAGCAACAAAAAATGAAATGGAAGTTTTGAAGAAAGGAGTTGAAACTAAGATGGGTGGTTTGAAAAAAGGCGTGGAAGCTAAGATGAATGGTTTGGAAGCTAAGATGGATGACATGGAAGCTAAGATCGATGAAAAAATGGAAAACATGAAGAATGATCTAAAAGTAGACATCGAATGTTTGGCAAAGTTGATACAAGAAATGTTTCCTAATGGCAAAAAGATAATAGAGGAAACTCATGATGATAACAAAATAAATGTTAATCATGATTTCATAAACTCTAATGTTGGATTAAAGAACCACCATATTCCAAAGATGGATATGAGGAAGTTTGATGGCAAGGACCCCGTAACATGGATACTATAGATGGAGCAATATTTTGATCTCAATAATGTGAAAAACACACAAAATGTATACATTGAAAATTTACATTTAGAACAAAATAAATTTGTATGGTAGCGATGGCTTTGCTCCCATAAAAAAATTGTCTCTTGGTCAATTTTTATGGTGGAAATGATAGCACATTATGAGGATACAAAGAGCAACACCTTCTTTAGCCAATTGATAAATCTCAAACAAAAGGGGTTAGTGGCGGAGCACATTGAGGACTTCAAAAAATTGAATATAAGGGTAACTGTTATTCCAGAGAAAGACAGGATCGATGTCTTCATAGGGACTTTAAAGGATAATATCCAACATGAAGTTTGCGTTTGGGAACCAGATTCATTAGAGAAGGCATTCAGGTTGGAAAGAAAAAATGAATGTAAAATTATGGCGACAAGGAAGCCTACCACTCACATCTATAAAGATGGAAGTGTTGCTACTCATATAATTCCACAACCTACAAGGCTGACACCACAAAAATTGGAAGAAAAAGGAGAAAATAGGATTTGCTACAGTTGTGATAGAAAGTTTAGTAAAGGTCATAAGTGTGCTGAGAAGAAATTATTTTACATAGATTGTGAAGAGGAGGAAGAAAATGAACAAGAAACTTCAAAAGAACAGAATATACACCAGGAAGCAACCCTAGAAGAAGAAGAAATGAGTCTAACCATATCATGTAATGCATTGGCAGTAATTACCACTCCTCAAACTCTCAAGATAGAAGGGCATATCAAGAAGAAAAAGGTAATAGTTTTGATTTATTCGGGTAGTACCCATAATTTTATTCATTGTAAGGTAGCCAAGGAATTGAATTGTTTCCTATACCCAACACCGGAATGTCAAGTGATGGTTGCAAATGGAGGAACTATAAATTGCTCTGGAAAATGCCATAATATCAAGCTATCCATGGGGGAATGTGTATTGAATATTCAAATGCTTTCCATCCCAATGGGATGTGATAATGTTGTATTAGGAGTACAATGGTTACAATCTTTGGGGATGATAGCTTTTAATTTTCAAGAACTTTTCTTGACATTTTTTTCGAAAGGAAAGGAAATCTAATTACGGGGTATGATAGGGAAGCTAAGAAAGATAATAAGCTCTAATGTCATGACAAATATTCTGAAGAAAGAACAACGAAGCGTAATTACACAATTATTCTCACTAGAAGTTCCAACACCAAAATCATCTATTTCTCCAAATCTCCAAAGAGTCTTGGACATTCATTCCAAGGTGTTTGATACTCCCAAAGGACTCCCACCAATTCGTGATCATGATCATGCTATTCATTTGATTCCAAGAAGTGTTCCTCCAAACATCCTTCCTTACAGATATCCTTATGTCTAAAAGAGTGAAATTAAACATATGACTGCAGAAATGTTAGAGGCTAGTATAATTCAACCTAGTCAAAGTTCTCTCTCTACTCCAGTAGTATTGGTGCCCAAGAAGGATGGATCATGGTGCATGTGTTCGGATTATAGGGAGCTCAATAAGCTCACTATTAAAGATAAATTTCCCATTCCTATGATTGATGAATTATTGGATGAATTACATGGAGCAATTTATTTTACGAAGTTGGATCTTCTTTCAGGATATCATCAAATTAGAATGAAGACTGAAGATATTCCAAAAACAACATTTCGAACTCATGAGGGTCATTATGAATTTTTAGTCATGCCTTTTTGCCTTACTAATGCACCTTATACATTTCAAGGGTTGATGAATTCCATTTTCAAACCCTTCCTTAGAAAATTTGTGCTAGTATTTTTTGAAGATATACTAATCTACAACAGGTCTTGGAAGGATCATGTTCAATGTGTTGACAGGGTGCTCAAACTATTGGAGGAGAAACAGTTATATGAAAAAACATCCAAATGTTTCTTTGGAGTACAAGAGGTGGAATATTTGGGCCATATTGTATCTCATGAGGGTGTTAAGGTAGACCCTAATAAAATTAAATCCATTAAGGAATGGAAAGTCCCCACAAGCATAAAGTAGTTGCGCGCATTTCTTGGGTTAACAAGGTATTATCGCAAGTTTTTTAAGGATTATGGGAGAATAGAAACACCTCTAACAACATTATTGAAGAAAGATTGAAGAGGTGGAAGTATTGCTTTGTGTCATTTCTATTATCTAACTAGATTGGATAACCGAAGCAAGGGATGAATGGAAGAAGGATGAAGAAGTTTGGACACTCATTCAAAAGTTGCAGCAAGATCCTAGTACATCTGATACATTTAGTTGGAAAAATGATTCCTTATGGTACAAAGATCGCTTATATATTTGAAATAATTCCCAACTAAAACAAAATATTCTTTTGGAATTGCACACTTCTCCTTTAGGAGGACACTCGGGATTTTTAAAAACTTACCACCGGGTGAAGAAAAAATTTCCTCGGGATGGCCTTAAATCTGATATTCAAAATTTTATGGTGGAATTTTTGGTTTGCCAACAAAATAAAGTTGATACAATTAAGACCCCGGGTCTTCTACAACCTTTATCCATTCCAAGTTAATGTTGGGAGGATATTTCAATGGATTTTATCCCAAGTTTACCTAAGTCTGAAGGAAGGAGTGTCATCATGGTGGTAGTTGATAGTCATGCCAAGTATGCACACTTTTGTACATTATCTCATCCATTTAAAGCAAGTATAGTTGCTACTGCATTTATGGAAAAAATTCAAAAGCTACATGGAAACCCGAAGATTAGTGTAAGTGACAGAGATCCCATTTTTGCAGGAAATTTCTAGACAAAATTATTTTCTTGTTTGGGTACTCAACTAGCTCATAGCTCATCTTATCATCCTCAATCTGATGGTCAAACAGAGATAGTGAATAAATGTTTGGAAGGATATCCTCGTTTTTTTGTATCTGATAAGAAAGAAAAATGGGTCAAGTGGTTACGTCTCGCTGAATGGTGGTATAACACTTCCTTCCATATTATAGCAAAAATGACCCCATTTATGGCACTTTATGGATATCATCCACCATCCATCACATCTTCTTTAAGGGAAAATTCTAGGGTTCAAACAGTGGTGGATCACATTGAGCATCAACAAGAAGTTCTCCAACTCTTAAAGGATAACCTAAATTTGGCACAAAATCGAATGAAACAATAGGCATATCAACATCATAGTGAGAGAATTTTTGATGTGGGAGACTGGGTATTTTTATGGCTACAACCATACAAACAAATTTCCCTCAAGCAAGCTAAGAAGGATAATAAATTATCGCCAAAGTACTATGGTACTTACAAGGTGTTGCAAAATATTTGTACTATGGCATACAAATTGGAGATTTGTACTATGGCATACAAATTGGAGCTTTCTACTTCTTCACGAGTGCATCGATTTTTCCATGTTTCATGCTTAAAAAAGGTTATAGGGGAAAAAATTCGAGTGCAAACAATATTGCCAGAACTTGATGAGGAAGGAAAAACCATATTATAACCTGAAGCAGTCACAGAAACAAGAACTCGAAAGCTACGAAATTGATCAATTCCAGAGTATCTCATCAAATGGAAGAACTTACCCATTGAAGGTTCTAAATGGGAGGATGAGAATTTTATACAGAAGCACCCAAAGCTACTCAAGCATTGAGGACAATAATTTTTTGAAGGAGAGGAGCATGTTAGGTCCTTATATTACTAGTATAGTCCCTTATTGTTGTTAGTGTAACCCCCTTATTGTTATTGTTGTACCCCTATAACCCCGATATTGTTATTATTGTTCCCTTACATTATTATTGTTAGGTCAGCTAAGATTACATTGTGGCCCCACTAGGATTACATTGTGGCCCCACGAACTCCTATATATAGAGAGGAGGTTTTATCATTTGTATCATCCAAGAATATTTCATTTATGTAATGTATTGGAGGTCGTCCCCTTGAAGTGGCTGATTTCTAAGGCGTTTATCTCTCTTTTCTTCTATTTTTGGAGCTGGTTTCATAACAATCAAATGTGATTTATGTCTGTGATTGCTAATTTGTAAAAATCAAGGTGAGTTATTTCAAGCTATGTTCAATTAGACTAGTTCTAACCGTTGGAGGAACTAATGGAAGGTGAGTTGTGGATTGGGACTTTAGTCAAACTTAGTGATCATCTAGTTAACTAATAAATCAACCCAACATAACTAGTGCATGCAGAGAAGCGAGTTCCCAAGTTGTGGTGGAGATTCCAAGGTAGTGTAATATCAGTCATAGAATAGTCTTGATTGTACATGTGTTAAATGTAGAAATATTATCAACCTTTGTAATTTCACAGTCATTTTGGAGGAATTTCCTAAATAATAGGGGCCTAATTTCTCAAAAATTTCACAACGAAATAAAGGCTTATGCAATGGTAGAAATTGGCTAATTATAGGTCAAATCTTCTCAATGAGAAAAAAGATAAGTGATTCACTTGTAGGTTGTACTTAGTTGAGAAAATCAATTGTAATACATCTCTATTAAACAGTCCAATGAAAGAAGCCTAAGGGGATTTTAGCAGATTTCTTTCCCTTATTAATATATTGTGTGCATGTGTGTTATTTCTCATTGCATGTTTTTTTATTAATGTTCTAAATTGTGAATTGAATTACACAAAGTAATAGAGTAGCTTTTTTTCTTGTGATTTTTATCAAAAATTCATGAGAAGTTGCAAATATACACCATAATTTCTACACTAGAACAAAAACTAGAATTACGAATGAAAGCAACAGTGGAAGAAAAAATGGAAGAAATAGTTTTTTGTTCTATTTTTGGCAATATGCTTGGTGTAAATCAAGGCGCTAATGTGGACATGCCCTCTTTTCTTGGATAGTATGTTGCCACTTCAAGCCAATTCATGGATCCATAAACACTATATTTTGGCATTGTTTGTCGCGCTAATGGTATATTCTTTTGTAGTGAATTTTGATCTTGTGATTAACTTCCTTTATCTAGTTGGAGTAAAATCTCATGATTGGCCTAATTATTTCCAGCAATATCTTTCCCATTATAGAATTGATTTGAAAGGATAATCAATTGTTCAATAGTATTTAGTGTTGTGGCTCCTCATATTCACACTATCTAGTCCTTGATTCTACCATCAATTTCCTCATTTGTGATGAAGTTGTGCTTCAGGAGGGACTCCTCCTTTGTAGAGGAATTTTTTATTTTGTCACTGTCAAAATCTATTGTTTGAAGGCAATTGTTGGTGACTCAACACCAAGTTTGGAATGTGAGAAAAATTTTCAAGTGTGTTCCCCACGTCTTTTATGGTTGGCACATATTCTAGCGATTTCCCTGACTAGAGAAGTGAAATATTTGAGAAAATATTGGAAACAGGAGGTGAAAGAACTTCTAAAGGATAGGGTATATCTACAAGAAAATCTAAGAAGTAGATCCTACAAATGTAGATACCATAAAGACACTAATTCTTGGATTTAGGGTCCCAGATATGGAGCTAAGAAAGGTCCACCAACAAGCATGTATACCAACAAGAAACAAACTAAGCATAGAGACAAAGATGGACCACTAAGAAAATTTCACAGTAAATGGAGGTGGGGGTCAAGGATGGCTAGAGAGGCTAATGAATGAGCTTTAATCATTCTTGCTATTGACTAAAGGTGCTATCATAACTTGGTGCAAGGTTCGAACAATCTAGAACCCATGAGGTGCAGTGTAGGTTTCCCAAATAAGAGCCATGATTGAGGTAATAAGTCCTAGATCATAGTCACACATAACCATTATAGTATCCATGTTATAAAATAAAGGATATATCTCCATATATATCCTCTCATCCCAAGGAATGAAAATATGGTCGTGGAGGGTTATCATGAAGCATATATCCTATCCATATTCTCCCATCAAAGGGATATTTCATTGAACACCTTGATTTCATATTTTTAGTTGAAATTCCATTCGGTAAGATATTAGAGTGATAATTATAACACTCAAATGAGATAACTAAGATTATTTAAGATTATAACCCTATATTCATTATGTTAAAACCTTGGAGCTTTACATTCCCAATTGAATTTTACTCAATATCACATGCTCCTAAATTTATTGATCTACAAGTTATGGTCCTCTGCACCTATTTAGAATTGAGTGCGGGCTTATAGAAATTGGAAATTTGTTTGTGTGAGCCTTATATAATGCACTCTATTCATTAAATTTTGCTTATTATCTTTCTAATTTTGTTGCAATGTAATGTTCCCCATTAATTTTTAGTTACTATCAGATGCTCTTTCTTTTATTATTGTACAAGTTATGAAGAGTGATCATTGCATATTTGTGTCTGCTATTAAAATATACTTAAATAAATGAAAATTTGATTCCCCAAATATGAAATTAGTTAGCTTGTGCTCAGAAAATTTTGTGAATATAAGGTTATTAAAGGATTTGTTAAAGAATTATTTTGTGTGGCTCTCCCTTGATCTTGAAAATTTGTTTCCATAAAATTTATTGTCAAATTTCCAATGATGACCCATGATATTAATGGAAGGTTATATGGGAAGCTAGGTATATGTCATCGACCTTGAGGATACTCTTCTTGAGACTTGCATGGTGGTGGATTAAACTAATCCTTTAGGAATTTGCGAAGAAAGTATCTAACCAAAAATGGATGAGTTTCTATCTTCTTTGTTATGTTACATCAGTCACATGGAAGATTTGTTTTCTCACCCTTTTCTAAATATAGTTGTTGATGTAGTTTGGATTGTGGGATAATGATTTCTAGTGCATGTTTTATGGTTTTTTCTATTATTCTACATTCTCATTCAAATTATACATCGTGCCACATATACATTTCTTAATTTGTTGGAATTGATTTACTCTTTCTCTTATTTATCTTGAGTGCTCTTCCTGTCCATTTTTCTTTTACTTTCATTGACATATATCTCATGTATATTATTGTTTATTTAAATAGTACAGCTATCCAAGGAAACTATTAACATTGAAAAGGATAAATTTTAACCTTCTCGTCAAATCACACATCACACGAATAACAAGGCTATGAATATTTCCCTCTTCTCATTTGAACACTATGTAAAAAATGAAGGAAAACACATATGTTAAACTTAGAAAGAAATAAGAATCATGTTTTATATGGTTTGTCAATTTGACACATTTTAACAGCTAACATCAATCAAATTCTTCCATGCATAATTTAAATGACTATGTACCTCATAGGGGAAGATGTGTCATGTACTCTTCTTCTGTTTCTTATTGTTTCATTTATTTAAAATGAACCATAATTATGTTTACTAAAAAATGTTGTTATTGAAGAAACCAACATATGAGATCATGTTGATTCCTTTAACCATCCACAAAAAATAATAACTTTATGAAATTACATCAAACATTTTGGAGAAACTACCAAAATAGGATTCCAAGTTAGTCTACTAGTGGCATATTTTACATTAACAACTAAAATGTAGAGTACATGAAAATACATATAACTAATGACAAATACGGGCACTTCCTTCTTCTCCTTTCACCTCATCATATCGAGGGGATTTTGTTCCTTCAACATCCATTATATCTCTAAACAAGTGAACCATCACATCTTCCTTTGGCAGAAGTTGGGGTAAATTCTTAGTACCTTAGTTATAGGATGCCATAAATAAATATTCCTTGTGTTAGGTGAGAGAGAGATTTCACGGCCTATTACATTCAATTTCAATAGCCCAAATTTTATTTTTGGAGAAAAAATAGACTCATTGTGATGGCATGTTGAGTGATACATGTATGTTATAATTTTAAAATTTGTTGGAAACAAAGTAATAGTGCATGCATGGATTATCTCGCCATGGCTACCTAAAATCTCATAGGGCTATCCAAAATCAACATTTTCCATGACAAATCTTCCTTTGATACGTAGTAGTCAAGCTTAGTATAAGTAACAGAAAATTTGAGAGGAAGAGTAGATATCCTAGTATCAAATACACCATACTTGAATACCCTCTCCATTATAAGGAGGTTCTAGAACCAAATGAAATGAAAAAACATATTTCTATAGAAAAATCATGCAATGAATTTGTTAAAATAATTTACAAAGATCTCAATTTATATTTGATCCAAGTGGATATTGGTGGCAACCCGACTATTCCACTTGGACCCCCCCGCACCCCCAATTGTTTCTTTCAGTTTGTCAGTTTCTTTAACTGTAGGAGAATTTACTATTTTTGGCAGTTTTTCAAGTCTTGAACTTCCAGAGCCGTTTTGAGTCCCTAAAGGATGTTTTATTGAAAAATAATTGTCATTCAGAAATTGTGTTCCTCAGATACATACTTCTAATGTGGTATCACATGCGTCAAACAAATATCGTATGCCAAATTTACGACCTTGAGAAATTTATGTGTCAATTTACCCCAATGTGGCCCACATTTTGGTGTTTCATCTCCTAGGGTTAGGTTTTTGGATGTTTAGGGTTTTCCATTGTTTATTAATAATAAATAGGTCATAACACCTCAATGTAACATAGTTAAGAGGCATGTAGTTGCCACATATCTTCTCAGAGATAAGCGACCATTGCCCTAGCTAGTTTATGTCCATTTTGGCTCAAAGCATACATCAGTTATTTGATATTAAAGAAATGAAGTTTTATTTTTGTTGCATCTATACATTTATGTTTATTTCTCTATTTTATTTCTTCCTTCCATAAATAAGGATTAGTGGTATCAGATCAATCTGCTCTTTCTGAGTCCTTATTTACATGTCCCCAATGAGGTCAGGGTATAAGGAGTAAGGGCTCGATTTGGTTGAACCTTTGCAAGATGAGCCTCACAAAATCCGATGGCTGCCCATGGGGGAAGAAAATATAGATGAGGGACCATGAGATCTTATCAAAATATTTATTAAGGAGGCCCTCAAGAAACAAAGGAACACGATGATGGATAAATTTCCATAGATCCTTCAACAGCTCCCCACCAAAGGCGCATCTGCATCCAACAACCACTCAGAAGGTGCCACTCCTTTCAAGGTACAAGTAAACTTTAGCATTCCTATATTTGAAAGCTAGATAGATGTAAAAATCATAGATAGATAGTTGAATTTTCTGGAAGGTTATTTGTTGGTCTACGATTTCTCCGACCAAGAAAATATTACTTTTTGACTCCTCAAAGCCGCCGCCCATGTCAAAGACTAGTGGGAAACCTATTGTGAGCAAAAGGATGAGAGGGAACCCTCTCTGTTCTCAGTTGAAACCGCTTGGAATTCATTTTGAGAAGAAATCAAGGAACAATATTACCCTATGGGGATCTATGAGGAAAATTAAATCCAATGGACCACGTTGTGACAGCAAAGAGATCAAGATGTGCACGAGCTCACAAATTTGTTTCCTACCTTGTGCACAAATTTGGGTATTAACGATTCAGAGAAACATTTGGTGCTCAAGTACCATAGCTATTTTTACAGATACATTTAGGAGGAAATGGAGTTCCTCTACATTACCTCACTTGGCACAACATATCAGTATGTCGCCTATATCGAGAACAAATTTAAGCAGAAGAAGTGAGACTTTGGATCCAATAATCCAAAGCTGGGAAAGGCGCCCCCGAACTATGGAAAATGGGCCAAATCCGAATAGGGTAGAATCAGAACAACACCCAAAGCCAAATAATAAAACGGGGAAATGGTGTGAATTTCAGAACAACTCCACTCACAACAAAAGCGAGTATCGGACCAAACAATTGCTAATGGCTAAACCAAAGGCATCCGAATTAGATGCATGTTCTGATTCTAAGTCAAAACCAGACAAGGAGAATGAGAAATGGAAGAAGATCATTAATGCAGAACCCAGTTCTACAAATGTCTCCAATAAGATCCAGAGGGAGGAGCTCGAAAATCCAAAGGAGGGGGAGAACCTCTTCCATTCCCTAATGTCGGTGAACGGTTTTCCACTACAATTCCTTTTCGATAGTGGAACCCAAAGGAACCTCATTTCAGTAGAGGTCGTGAAGAAACTCAGCCTACTGACCACAACACACCCATAGCCATATAAGATCAGGTGGCTTCAACAAGGAAGATATCTTCGCGTCAGCTAACACTGTTGCCTTCCCTATAGCATCAATCCCTTCACAAATGAGGTATCATGTGATGTTTCTCCTCTTGACGTGGATGATGTATTTTTAGGCCAACCATACTTCTAGAAGTGACATGTTGTGTATTAGTCTAGGCCTCATTTTTTTATTATTATTTTGGGAAATAATTTGTAGAGGATAACGGAGGTAGTACCGCCTTCCGCCATCTCTTTCAGTACTACAAAGGAATCTAGTAAGATTATTTTCCAGACCATAAAATTTGTTTATATTATGATTTTCCCACAGAGAAAGAGGAATATTATGGTTGCAGCCTCTAAACAGGGCTCCCTTGCATGACAAAAGAAGATGGAAAAAGTCGTGTAGGAATAAAAGGACATTTTCTCGTCACCCACAAGGGTTCCTCTACCTTATTAGGTCAAGCGCTCCATTTATCTAGCCCTAAGCACGCCGCTGCCTACTGGGCCAATCTATCAATGCTTTATTATGTAGAATAACGAAATCAAGAGACAGATCCAAGAGCTGTTGCAGAAAGGGAACATGAGGCCAAGTTCCTCACATGTAATGTCTAAGGATAATAAAGAAACCAGATTTATTTAACACATCAAGCACATCCGCCAGCAGGTCCACAATATCTTGGAGAAATCCAATGCCAGGTACAATCAACGACATGATTAACATCAGGTGACACAGAAGTTCCAGGTGGGTGAGACCATTGCTTCCTAAGGGGGGAGGAATGATCCAGGTAGATATTGGTCACCACCCGCCTATTCCACTTGGACCCCCACCATTATTTTTTTTCAGTTTTTCAATTTCCTTAATTGTAGCACAATTTACTATTTTTGGCCGTTTTTTCAAGTCCTAAAATTTCACAGCCATTTTGAGGCCCTAATTGAATTTTTTTGGAAAATCACTAAAACTCATTAGTTATAGTCCTTAGAGAGATGTTTCTGATGAGGTGTCATGTGCGTACAATGAAGATCGTATGCCAAAGTTGCGACCCCAGTAAATTGGTGTTTCATCTCCTAGGGTTAGGTTTTTGGATGCTTAAGGTTTTCCATTGTTTCTCAAGGCCTTTGAGCCTAATTTTAACATAGTTCAGAGGCATGTAGTCACCACATGTCTTCTCAGAGATAAGCTAACATCGCACTAGCTAGTTGATGTCCATTCTTTCTATAAGCACAATTCAATTATTTGATATTAATGAAATGAAGTTTTATTTCTGCTGCATCTATGTGTTTATATTTATTTCTTTATTTTATTTTTTTCCTGCATAAATCTAGATCAATGTTATCATAGTGATCTGCTCTTTCTCAATCCTTCTTTAAATGTCCCCACCGAGGTTTGGCTATAAGGAGTTAGGGCTCAATCTCATTGAACCTTTGCAATATTAGCCTCACAAAACCAGACGATAGCCCATGGGGGAAGAAAATAAAGATGAGGGATCATGGGATCCTATCAAAAAAATTTTCAAGGAGGACCTTAAGAAACAAACGAACATGATGATGTATAAAGTTTCCTAGATCCTTCAACGGTTTCCCATCGGTGATGCATTTGCATCTAGCAACCACTCTAGGGCATCACTCCTTTCAAGGTATAAGTAAACTTTGAAATTCCTGTATTTGAAGGCCAAATAGATGTATACATCGTAGATAGATGGTTGAATTTTCTGGAAGGGTATTTCTTGGTCCATGATTTCTTTGACTGAGAAAATTTTACTTTTTCACTCCTAAAAGCCGCCCCCATGTCAAAAACTAGTGTGAAACCTATTGTGAGTAAAAGGACGAGAGGGAACCCTCTTTTTTATTGGTTGCACCCACTTAGAACTCGTTCCAAGAAGGAATTAAGGAACAATATTACCCCATGGGGTGATATGAAGACAAGTACATCCAATGGACCACTCTGCAACAACAAAGGGATCAAGATGTACATGAGCTGACCAATTTGTTCCATACCCTACACACAAAGTTGGGTATTAAATATTGAGAGAAACATTTTGTGCTTAAGTACTGCAGCTTTTTCACATATACATTTAGGAGGAAATGGAGCTCCTTGACGTTACCTTTCTTGGCATGGAATATCCATATGGAGCCAAGATCGACAAGAAATTTAAGCAGAAGAAGCAATAATTTGGATCCTCAATCCGAAGTTAGGGAAATGCGCCCCCGAATCATAGAACAAGGAGAAAATCTAAAGCAGTGCAACTCAAAACAACACTACAAAGACAAAAATGACATAGGGAAGTGGTGTGAATTTCATAACAACTCCACTCACACCACAAGTGAGTGTCGAGCCAAACATTCACTCGTTGTCAAACTGAAGGCATCTAAATCATATGCATGTTCTGATTATGAGTTACAACCCGGCAAGGGGAGTGCCAAAGTGAAGCATATCATTAATGCAGAACCCAATTGCACCAGTTCCACCAAAAATATCTAGAGGTAGGAGCCTAAAGATCCAGAGGAGGGGGGGCACCTCTTTCATTCCTAAATGTGGGTGAAGGTTTCTCCACTGCAATTCCTTGTCGATAGTGGAAGCCAAAAGAACCTCATTTCTATAGAGTTCGTGAGGAAACTTGACCTACCAACAAAAGCACACTTGCAACCGTATATCATCGGGTGGCTTCACCAACGAAGATATATTCGTGCTAGCCAGCAATGCCTTCTTTCGTAGACCATCAAGCCTGTTGAGAGTTTTAATAAGAAAAATAAATCTCATATTATTTTGTTGTCATCTAGGACTCATAAACACAAGTTTTATTGCACTTTTGATTCAGCTTGTGTCAGAGTATATAAATTTCCTTAATAATGATTGCTTAGTACAAAAGGATGAACAAATTTTATCGTCTAAGGCCTATTTAAATTGAAAACAAAGAATAAAACCACGCTACTCTGCTTCAATCTAGTCTTTTTGCAATCCATTCTTCTTATTTAAGCTATAAAACAATCTTTCAGAAAAGAGGAATAATTTGTAATCAAATCAAATGTTTCTAAAAACAACTACAAACTTCTATTTATCACACTCACTTTGAGATCAATTAAAAATAACACCCACCTAAGCTACTATAACATTTAAACTAGGGGATAACAAGACAATTCTGAATTGATAGATCTACTTGTTCACACACACATTGTTAAGTTATCAACCTTAAATTCTACAATGGGAATGGGAAATTATTCTATGAAATCCAAATAACTGCACTCAATCCTCACAACTTGCAACGTCAGATCTATGCTATTGTTTGATTTTAATTACCATCTACTACTAAATGGAATTAACCTTGTTCTGAAGCAAATAATAGTATTTTTAGCACTACACTTAACTTGACTATTTCACCTAAATCAACTAGTAATAGAACGAATCACACATCCTTAAAGAATTCTTCACTCAATCCCCAAATAGAATGAAAATACTAAAGACGAATTACACCTTCAAGTAATGATGGAATGAGGATCTATTTGTTTCACTATCGAATTATATCCTAGAGAAAATCATGAAAATTAGCTAATCACCCAATCATTTCAAGTTAAGCTACTCTACTTAAATAAAACAACCCTTAAATAAATTCACTAGTCTGGAAAGAAATCATCTGATCTATTAAAAAATTTACTGTCAATATAGGAACAATCATGAAATATTTCCTATCTAACTAAAACACACTACCAACCTCTACTTACTGTACTTACTCTTCAACTTATGTACAATAGAAATGAAATTCTATCACACAACGATCACTCCCGGTCTAAATGCATAAATGAATTGACATTCTTCAGGAACTCATAGTTCACAATTTGATATAAGCCATCACACATTCCAGTTTTTTACCAAATCAAAAATAAATCAAAATTTAACCTATTCGATGCATTCAAAGGAGAATTCACTTCATAATTTCCACCATAAGATAATGCATGTAATTATTCTAGACTCATAAATCAAGAAAGACTCAATTCTTTTCTTGAGAGTCAGATTATAGCTCTGCGCAATGGATCCACACAGTCATACAAGGTTTTGAAATTCATCTACGCATATCCAACAATCTTGCCTTCATTACCAATTGATAAATGTGAAACTAAAAATAATCATAAACACTCTGAGATTAAATAAAATATATCACACAACTCCTCAAATAAAATGAATCTAATTCATGAATAACTTAATGGAAATGAACATAACAAAATGATAAACATTTAAATACCTATAATTTGATAGAGAAGCTTGTACCTAGATGATGGTGGGCCTAGCCACACCTGGGTAAGCTTAAAAATATTATAGTAGAATAATTATTGTAATACATTCAAATTAGAGACTCACGATCAATCTGAAACTTGAAACGATATGACCAAATCATATCCATCATCGATTAATTGAAAATCAGTCTTCAATTACAGAGAAAATTTTGAACAGTACTTTGATAACTCAATGTTTTGCATACATGACTAAAAACCCGACTAACTAGTTTATTACAGACTTGGCCCTTTTATAGGATGCGAGGCAATTAAAAATTAGCCAGAAATCAATTCCAATAAACGTGGAGTATCAACACGATCTGAACAATTTTTCTCATCTTAGGATAACGGTTTTATAAATGCCATCATTGGCATGGTCATGTTACAATGATCATACAGAGTATCTCCTTCCTCGAGCTCGGCTTCGTCAAAATCTCCATTGTGAAGTATGATCTTTAGAAGTGAGGAATTCGTAGAAAGCGTTTATCATGTCTCTATGTAGTTGATTACAGATTAGGAACCAAGAATTTGAGTATGAAAATGGTAAGGCATGCTTTTTGACAAGTATGCTTTCCATTTGTAGCAGTCTTGACCATGCTGCTACATCCTTCCACATCTAGCACATAATTATTAGTTAGCTCATTAGTAATTTAACTTAAATTACTCAAAATTTAATCAAAAAATAGAAAAAAGATACTCATGTAATGCATTTACCTCAAGTATGGTTTTAATAAGTTTTCAGGACAATCATAGTGAGAGGAGGATAGGTAAAAGATTACTTTTGTGACAAAAGAGGGAAAAATGGGAGTGATAAATGGTAAAATTGGGAACACAACAAGGCACCAACATCCCCCCATGCTAATTTGAACGCATGTCCTCATGCATCTACTATATTCTGCCAAAAAAAAGGAGTGAAAAATCAAAAAATCCCTAATCAAATATTAACACTCTTGATCAGGACTTATATTCCATGTTTCACGAGAGTAGAACACTTTTTGAATTGCAGGGCCACTCCCTGGGCACATATCTTCTTAGTGGGCCTGAGCTTGGAAGCCTTCCAACGTAATAAATATTGGTTCTTCTTCTTTAGGTCATCATTACGGGAAAATAGTCGAAGATTGGTGTCCCCAAGTTGCTTATTGACTTCGTTTACATAACGGAACAAAACCTTATATTTGTTGGCTTGTTCTTTGAGCTTACCAATTTATTTATGTAGCTTGACCAATCAGATCTTAAGGTTCTCCTCCTCACTAAGAGTTGGATTCTTTGCAGGTGTCATGGATTGTTGGGACGCACTACCTCTAAGTGCCTTGCTGATGCTTCTCCTGGGTGAAGAAACCTGATGTTGTGACTTACTAACACTTCTACTCAATGAGGGCTGGAAAAGGGATGATGTCTCTAAGTCATGAGTAATATCCACCAGAATGTTTGCTTCGGATATGAGCATGGGCGGTTTTCCAAAGGGAAACTCAGAATCGAGAGATGATGAACCCTCTATATGTTCATAATTTTAAATCAGGGGCACAGGGGGTCCGTCTTTGGCCATACTGTGAGTTCGATGAAGACCCTGGGTAAAGGTCTCTGTTTTGACGATCAAAGGCTTATGGGTGGTGAATATGGTATTTCTAAATTTTTTTCATTATTCAATGCCATCATTAACGTTGGGGGTGTTCGACTGAGACTCCTCCCCCTTTTCCCTCCCTATAGGGCTTAGCTCAGGTTGGTTTTCCACGGACCTATGCCTTTTTCCTTTTTGCTTCTTGTTCACGGGATGATTTAAAGTCAGCCTCCTTATATTTCGAAGAGGGGCCTGTGTCCTTAGGAGTTCTATCGGCTGGGGAAATAGGAGAGGCAGGGCTATAGAGTCAGCAGGAGGGATAAGGGTTTCTTAGGAACTTGGCATTAGGGTTTCAATCTTCAGATTAAGGGATCCACCCACTAAATGTTGTCGCCCTTGGACTTGAGTTTCCTCCATAGGAAATTTTTCCACAAAGAAATCCTCCCAAAATTTCTTTCGCATGCTTAATTCAGAAATGACTATGATCTTAATGAGGCTATGGTCATAAAAATCCGTCTTGAGCCATTTACTTTCAGACTATACACCCCTAGCCATCTTATGTAGATTCAAATTTAAGAAATGCGGGATGTTTATTTGGTTATTCGCATTAAAATGTGTCAACAACCAAATATGATATAAAAATACGACTGCATACCTTCCTTCACAGGTGAGGAAACACTGCAACAATGTGATTAAAGTGTGCCACTAGTCTTCCACACAATTGCACAATATTACCTTCGCCCAACTAATTGATTGATACGCGGGCTTTAAGAACATGGTGTAATTTGGAATATTGAGCTGCCTACCTTTGAAGAATCACTCACCCTCTACAGGTAGTCCTATCTCGCTACTTAATGAATCCTCCGTAATTTTGAAACTCAAATTCCGAATTTGAACATGTCCCTCATCAAACTTTTGGGCGAATGCTAGAGAAAATTTATCATTGTAACCTTGAAATTTTTTGCAAAAAGGTTAAACAACCTCACTCCTCCACCATACCTTTGCAGTGCTAATATTCGGGGCTATGCAAAAATTGAAAAAATGTACATTCGTGGCCATCAGCTCCCATGTTGACTAGCTCTGTGATTTTCTACAAATGCACTTACTCCCTTTGTCTCCAACTCAATCCTTGTTCAAAATATTCCCAAAGGTCTTGAAATGTAGCGGGATTCGTGCCTAAAAATGTAATAATATAGGTTGGTCATGAAAATCGCATGTTTTCTCTCAGAGAATATTGTGTAGGAGAGTTACATCATGAATTTGATCATTACAAGTTAAGTTAAATGGGGAATTTGAAATACAATGATAATAAGGCTCATATGCAACCGATATAGAGTGATGATATTGAACCTGAGCAACGGTTGGCATGAGCAATCATGATCAATCAGAGACATCAAAAGTGGTAATGGGAAGAGGATGAGGGAGTATATTGTTTCATGAGAGGGTTGAGTCATGGAATGGAGTATAGGATTATATTCATAGGAATATAGGATAAATAATAAGGAGGTAGGATATGATCACGATTATAGTTTTAGGAGAAGAGATAGAGGTGCAAAACATTTAGCATACATTTTCACTACTCATGACTAAATTCAAGCAATATTAAGTACATACCTGAGCCACTTATGATGATATAGGGTAGTGACTTTGTGAATATTCTCCAACAGAAAGGTTCTTGAATAGAAAATGATGCTTTAAACTTCCTCTTTTTTCACATAGTGTCCTGTAGACTATTGAGTAGTGGAGACTGCTCTTTTGGAGATGAGCACTAGTTATGAAGTGATATTTAGTGAAAATAACAGAGGTACCAAGCATGATATATATATATATATATATATATATATATATATATATATATATATACATACATTAATAATTCAGCTCTCAAAGTACATAGGAAACTGTAAATTTTTACACAGTAGAGTATAGAAAGCTGCTAAGTACATAATGTAAAACATAGAGTCTAGAAAATTCCTTTGTTGAATGCCATGTATTGTGTTGATTTTTTCCTTATAAGAGAACCTATTTATCACCCAATGGATTCTTATCAATATTGGGATGACAACTTCCTGAGGCATTTCTTGTTTAGAGATATTGAAATGGCTAGAGAGAAAGCTATAGGTAGGTTTCTTTTCCATTATTATTCTATTTAGTCCAGAAAAAAATAATTCTATGCTCAATAGATCCCTAACTACTACTACTCTATTATTTTAATGAGCCTAAAGTAGCCATTTCTCAAGGTATTCATTTTTACAGAGTCTGAATCACCCAAAGGAGACTTTGGAGGGGCTTCCTTTCCGCAAGTGTTTCCTTGATCTCGGAGAAGAAAAAATCTATACCCAAGGAATCCCTATACTGCCACTAATTAATGAAATTTCATGAGCCTAGATCAAACACTGCTCGGGAGTTTTCAATTTTCGAGTCTAAAATCATCCAAAAGAAGACTCTGACGGGGCTCCTTTTCCATAGAAAATATGTCAAGTCTGGCTAAAGGAATAAACCCACCCAAGACATATTTCTCCTTTATTCTACATGAGTTGTGGGTAGAACCACCTCAAGATATAAAATAATGACAACCCACTAGTTATTATTATATATATATATATATTAGGATAAAATAATTGACTAGAGGAACCAACAAGAGGCTGGTCATTTTCATGAACTAGCTCCATTCCTGGATCCTTCATACTTCTTGCAAAAGTTGTTGTCAAGAGAGAATTTGATGATAAATCTTGAGTCAGTGACCATTTACTACAAAGGAAGTCTGATTGTCATCAATATTTTAATGTGAACTAACCCATTATCAAATACTTCAGTTACTTCATAAGGTCCTAACCATCTAGTTGAGAATTTGCCTTTGAAGTTTTTGAACTTATTTTCGTAAAGAAAGGCCCAATCTCCTAAATGAAAGACCTTCTTCTTAATAAACTTATCATGCCAATGAGCTCTCTAATCCTGCACCAGTGCAGTTCTATGGTATTCATCTTGTCTAATCTCATTTAGCTCATTTAGCTTCCTCAATATTTGTTCTTTGGCTTCATTGAGGTTCATTCCATGTTGGGTGGTTTTCCTAAATGTATTCACTTGGAATTCAATAGGAAGTGGCACTTTCTTTCCATAAACTAAATCATACGGGGTATGTCCTGTCACATTCCTCCAAGTTATGCGGTAAGCCCATAATGCCTCTAACAACTTGTATTCCCAATCCCTATGATGTAACTGAATATTCTTTTTCAAAATGGATTCCAATACTTTGTTTGTGGATTCCACTTGCCCATTGGCTTGGGGGTGGTAACAAGTATAATTTTGGTGTTTGATTTGACGTTTTTTGGTGAGAGCCTTGACTAATTTATATGTGAATTAGGTGCCTTGGTTGGTGACAATATGTCAGGGTACTCCAAATCAAGTGAAGATTTCTTAAAAAATAAATTCCACTACTACCTTTTCGATTGCATCATACAAATCCTTAGCTTCCACCCACTTGGTAACATAGTTGATTCAAACTAAAATATACTTGTGCTACTTAGACATAGAAGAGATAGATCCTACAAAATAGAATGCCCATTTTTTGAAAGGATCTACTGATATTTGTGGGTGAATGTGCATCTCATCAGAAGAAACTGGCCTCCCCATTCTCTGACAAGCATCACAACTAGAGATAAACTTTTGGCATCTTAGAGGAGTGTGGGCCTATAATATCCAGTGTGAAGGACTTTGTATGTTGTTATTTTATTTGCAAAGCTCCCTCCACAAGGCTCATTGGGGGTCTCGACACAACCATCATCTCATCTTCCTGCACACATCTCCTCATGATCAAATCAGGTCCAGTATAGAGAAAGTCTCTAGAAATCTAGGAATAATCAACACTGCATTGTACAATGTTGTGTTTCTCCCTGTTCAAGTTCTTGGGGCAACTTTCCTAAAACCAGGTAGTTGGAAACATCTTCAAACTGTGGGGTAATGGTCGATATAGAAAATAATTATTCATCTAGGAATTCATGTAGCAGAGGAGTTGGCACATTATCCTTCACAATATTAGTTCAAGACAAGAATTCAACTTCTAAATTATCTTGACCAGGCCTATAAATCACAGTTATATTGAATTCTTGCCAAAGAAGTAACCATCTAGTAATTCTACCATTAGTGATAGTTTTTTTCTTTAAAAACCTAATGGAAAAATTATCAGTATGAACAAAGGTCTCATAACCGATTATGTAATGCCTAAAGTTACCAATGGAATGAAAAATTGCTAATAGTTCTTTTTCGGTAACTATGTAATTTAGTTTGGCAGGGGAAATATTCTTGCTAAAAAATTAAATAGCATAAGGATAGTGATCTTCCCTTTGTCCCAAAACTACTCCAAGTGCGGTATCTGAAGCATATATGCAATATGAAAGTGTAAGGTCCAATTTGGTCCCCTTAATACTGGAGCAGTGGACAACCTATCTTTCAACACCTAAAAAGCCTGTTTACATGCATTATTCCAAACAAAATTAGCATCTTTAGTTAATAGTTTAAATAGAGGTGCTGCAATTCTTATAAAATTTTCAATAAATCGACGATAGTAACCCACGTGTCCCAAAATGATTCTTACCTCTTATTTTTTACTAGGAATGGGAATGTGTGAGATTACCTCAATGCTAGTTAGGTTGACTCGTATTCCTTGCAATGAGACATGGTGTCCCAAGGAAGTACCCTAAGTCGGAATCATTTTACATTTAGCACTACTAAGGCTACATGAGCTTCTTGACATTGAATTAACTCCTTTTCCATATTTTCCAGGGCTTGAGGGAAATCATCTCCGTATACAGTAAAGTAGTCCATATAGAATTGAACAGAATCAGGTATGAGGTCAACAAATATGGCGAGAACAGCTCGCTGAAACATTGTTCGGGTATTGCAAAGGCTAAAGGGAAGGACTAGATATGAATATGTGCCACAAGAGAAAGTGAAAGTAGTTTTCTCTTAGTATTCCTTGGCCATTTGAATCTGATTATATCCATTGTATCCATCTAGAAAAGAGAAATATTTCTTACCAAAAATCGTGTCGAGTACCTGATCAATAAATGGTTGCGAAAAGTAATCTCGTAGGCTGGCCTTGTTCAACTCCCTGTAATCAACACATATGTGGCATTTTCCATTCTTTTTCAGAAACACCACTAAATGTGACACCCAATTACTACCTGAGATCAGATAGATAAAGCTTGCAACCAATAACTTATGTAATTCATGTTTGACAATTTCCCTCAAAGCGGGGTCATTCATCTTTGTGGTTGTCATATGGGTCTCATATCCTCATTGGTGTAGATGTGATGGATTAAAGTGTGTGGATGTATACCCTTCATATCCAAATAATCCTAAGCAAAACCCCCAGATTGCTCTTGAATCATGCTTAACAATTTCCACTTTTGTTCTGCAGTTAGTTTTTTACTGATGTGAAAAGTTTTTCTTTGGCGATTTCAACTGGTTAAATAGTGATTTCATTTCATTCTTCCAATGCTGCAAATGAGGAAAATATAGTTGGATGGAAAGTCTCTTGAAACTCATTGTTGGAAACATGATGATAACCGTTAAAGGAAATGGGATAACCAATGCAAGAACAATCAGATGAAAGCTGTTGCAAGATGTTATATTTAGATTGTTCCTGGAGACCTCTAGATTGGTCTAATGATGGTAAAGGAAAGATGTTATCTTCATCTCCATAAGGACTCTCTAGACATAAAGGTACTTCAGCAGAAGTTTGAGCATCGGGGAATATTGACAAAGTTTGATTATGCGACCAATTAGAAATGACCATTTCTCCATGTTTGCACCCTATCACGACATCGACGGTAGTTAACCAAGGGTGTCCTAGGACCATATGGTGTTGATGTCTAGTGGTTTTAGGAGAAATGATAATGAAATCGATGGGATACTGTGAGGAGGCAATGGTGACCACAATGTATTATAAGGTTCCCAGGGGTTTAACAATGGACTTCTCTGCTAGCTCCAAAATGATAGGTGTAGTTTTAATCCCTTGTAGTTGTAAATATTTCATGGTTCCATATGTCATAACGTTAATGGCCGCTCCTAAATCTAGAAGGGTATTCGACAGATGAATTCCATTGATTTTGATGGTTATAATGGGATTCCCTGGGTCATTATACTTTGCAGGAAAATCTAATATCATCGTGGACATTTCACTCATGACTTTTAGATTTTGGTTTTTATGTCCTTTCCTACCCAATTTCTTAATTCAAATATCTTTAATGATTTTAGTATAAATAGGAATGTCCCTAATGGATTTTAATAATGGAATTTTGATACACACATTCCTTAATTCGGTTTCTAAATCATATTCAATCTAGATTCCCTCCTTCTTAACAAGCAATTGATCCGGGTAAGGAGGTTCACTAAGTTATTCTTTTTGTTTTTGTTTTTCATTTTGGTGACTGTTAGTGTCTTCTGGAGGGGCCTCTTCTTCAATGATACCATCTGATTTCCCTGTATTAATTGCTCTCCCAGGTTGTAATTGAATTTCATTCATTGGGACAACAATAATCATGTAAGTGGGAAAAGGTTGGACTTCTATATTTTGCATAGGTTGAGATTGTCTATTATGGTTGGGATTAGCTATGGGTTGTGTAGGTAACAAAGAAGTAAGAGGCACAATAAATGTTGGTGGCGCTTGCAAGGATGGTGGGTTTGGCGGAGCAGGTAGGAACTATTGTAAGGGAGGAGGAGGCAGTGAGGGTTGATGATAATAGTTTGGATTGTACCCTATCTAATAACACTGAATTGTCAGGTTATAAGATGTACTAGGAATGTTTGAGTATGGAGGATAGAATTGAATTTGAGGTTGAAAAGTGTTTACATAAGGATTTTTCCGCGAATTTTGGTTCCCATGAATTTTTTGTGTTTGAGGATTGGCCCAAGGGGGGTAAGATGGATAGAAATTCCAAGGTTTAATCTGACCATAACCTTGAGGGATAGGATCTGGAAACATGTTTTGATTTGGGCTTCTCCAAAATGGTTTCTTACTTTCTTGTGAAGAGTCGTTTACTTCACTATTTCCCTTATAGATAGATTATAAAATGGGAAGAGATAGACACTTCTCGGTTGCATGTTCTAAATCACAAATCCCACAAACCTCAATGAAATTAATGGGACACTCCCTTTCCATATGCTTTCATCTACATTTAGGACAAAATATTTCCATGACATCCTTCTCATCGTCTTGTTTCTTTTTTAGTTTAATTGTGTCAAGATGGCTACCAATGGTGTTTAAATATATGTTTTGAATTTTTCCAATAGGTTGCCTAATTCAACTCTAGTGACAGCGGTGGCTACAGGTTTCTGATTTCTTGACACAACATCTCAGAGATTGGCATGGAGTTTCTTGCCTACTTAGCCCTGACTTTTTGAAAGTATGACATAATTTAGCTACTTCAAAAAAAAAAAAAAAAAAATTATAAGTGTCCCCACCACTTGGAAGGTTTAAGGTCTCAATGCATTCATCCCTCAGCCCCTTTAAAATAAAATTTTAACAGTTTTATCATCTAGATGTGCCCCTTGGGATTTATGAAAATTATATAGGAAACATTCAAGATATTCTTCTAAGCTTTTATCATCCAATTATTGCATTCTAATAATACAGTTCACATCCCTACTTTTGCAGAAGTCTTGGTATTTTTTATGAAAGATAAACTTCATATCATCCCAAGAGTAAATGGTGTTTTCACCTAGGCTCACGAACCATCTAAGGGCTACATATTTGAGGGTGGCTGGGAAGAACTTAAGTTTATGTGCGTCATTATAATAATTGTAACTTTTACATAAGATATCAAAGTCAAAGAGAAAGGCATCAGGGTCCTCAAAGGACTTACCATAGAAGAGTGGAAGAGATGTCATTGGTATGATTTTCATATTGATACTCTTGGTTACATCGAGGATAGGAAATTCAAAGGTGGTTTCTTCTTCTTCCTCTTCCAATCCTCCCCTTGGTCCATCATGATTTTCTCCTTTCAGCCCATCATGATTTTCTCCTCTCAATCCATCTTCATTTCCTCCAAAGAGATTCATTCTTGGGCCTTCTCCCTCTCCATGGTTTTCTTCCTGATTTCATTCATTTTTTCTACTTTCCCCTCCATTATGTGCCATGTTGGTTGTAGATTCATTGCTACTGATATGACTAGAGAAGGATTTAATAGATATTTTCCTTACTTCTTCCTGAATTGGGAGTTATCCTTGTAAAATATTCTTAGCCCTAGTGCTCCCTTTTTCTTGCTTAGTTCCTATGTAATGATTAGCAAGATTGGTTGATGGGATTTCTGTCAAGCAAAAAGTTCCAAGAAATTGTGAACTAGAAATAAATCTACCATTATTATCTCTAGGTCTACTTCTACTTCTACACATAAAGGAAAGGAAAATAAAGTTCAAAAATGAGAAAAAAAAGTCCGACTTTGGAGCAACCCCACAATATTGGATGTGTGGCTCTTCACACATGTATTAACATACAGTCTTCACCCTATGACTATCCTGAAATATCCTTGAAAGATCTATAATAATAATTTTTACCTAAACCAAAATACAACTCCCCGACAACGACACCAAAATGTTGAGAGTTTTAATAAGTGAATTAAATCTCCTATTATTTAACTGTCAACCAGGACTCATAAACACGATTTGTACTACGCTTTTGATTCATCTTGTGTCAAATTATATAGGTTTCCTTAGTAATGATTTCTTAGTACAAAAGGATGAACAACGTATTTCGTCTAAGGCCTATTTAAATTGCAAACAAACGATCAAACCACACTACTCTTCTTCAATCTAGCCTTTCTGCAATCCATTCTTATTATTTAAGCTAGAAAAAAATCTTTCTAAAAAGAGGCGGAATCAATAATCAAATAAAATGTTTCTAAAAAGAACTACAAACCTATATTTATCATGCTCGCTCTGATATCCATTAAAAATATCACTCACCTAAGCTACTATAGCATTTGAACTAGTGATAACAAGACAATTGTGAATTGATGCATCTACTTGTCCACACACACATCGTTAAGCTATAAACCTTAAACTTCTTTATTGGGAATGCAAAATTCCTACTATGAAATCCAACTAACTGCACTCAATCCTCACTCATTTTAAGGTAAGATCTATGCTATTGTTTGAGTTTAATTAGCATTTGCTACTAAATTGAATTAACCTTGTTCTCAAGCAAACCATCCTATTTTTAGCACTACACTTAACATGACTATTTCACCTGAATCAACTAGTAATAGAACAAATCACACATCCTTAAATAATTATTCAGTCAATCCCCAAATATAATGCAAATTCTAAATATGAATTACACCTTCAAGTAATGATGGAACGTGGATCTAGTTGTTTCACTATCGAATTCTATCCTAGAGAAAATCATGAAAATTAGCCAATCACCCAATGTTTTCAAGTTAAGCTGCTCTACTTAATGAAATTAACCCTTAAATAAATTCACTAGTCTGGAAAGAAATCATGTGATCTATTCAAAACTTGACTATTAATATCGAAACAATCATGAAATCTTGCCTATATAACTGAAACACATTGTCATCCTCTACTTATTGTATTTACTCTTCAAATTATGCACACTAGAAATCAAATTCTATCACACAACGATCACTCTTTGTCTAAATTCATAAATGAAATTGAGATTATTCAAGCACTCATATTTCATAATATGATATAAGCCATCACATATTCCATTTATTTACCAAATCAAAACTAAATCACAATTTCACCTATTTGATGCATTCAAAGGAGAATTCACTTCATAATCTCTACCATAAGATAATGCGGGTAATTGTTATAGAGATAGAAATCAACAGAGACTCAATTATTCTCCTAAGAGACAAAGTATAGCTCTGTGAAATGGATCCACATAGTCATACGAGGTTTTCCAATTCATCTACACATATCCAACACTCTTGCCTTCGGTACCCATTGATGAATGCGAAACTAAAAATAATCATAAACACCATAAGAATAAATAACATACACACAATTTCTCAAATAAACTGAATATAATTCATGAATAAATGAATGGAAAAGAACATAACAGGCTGACACACATTTAAATACCTATAATTTGATAGAGAAGCTTGTGCCCAAATGATGGTGGGCCCGACCACACCTGGGTAAGCCTAGAAATATTACAGTAGAAGAAGTATTCTAATAATTAAAATTAGAGACTCATAATCAATCTGAAACTTGAAACGATCCGATCAAACCATAGCCATGCTCTATTAATTGAAACTCAGTATTCAATTACAGAGAAAAATATGAACAATACTTTGATAACTGAGTGTTTTACATACCTTACTAAAAAATCGACTAACTATTTTATTATAGAATTGGCCCTTTTATAGGTAGCGAGGCAATTACAAAATAGTCATAAATCAATAAATACAAACTTGGAGGATGAATACTATATGAACTATTTTCCTCATCTTGGCATAACGGCTTCATTGAATGCCATCATTGGCATGGTCATGTTACAATGATCATATGGAGTATCTTTATCCTCCAACTTGGCTTATTCAAGATCTCCATTGTGAATTTTGATCTCCAGAAGTGAGGAAACTATAGAAAGAGTCTATCAGGTCTCTGTGTAGTTGAGTATAGATTAGGAACCAAGAATTTGAGTACGGGAATGGTAAGGAAGGCTTGTTGACAAGTATTCTTTCCATTTGTAGTGGTCCTGACCATGTTGTTTTATCCTTCCACATCTAGCCCATAATAACTAGTTAGCTCATTAGGTATTTAACTTAAATACTCAAACTTTAATCAAAAAAGAGAAAAAAGACACTATTGTAATAAATTTACCTAAATTAGGGTTTTAATTAGGTTTCAGGACAATGATAGTGTTAAGAGGATAGGTAAAAGAGTACTTTTGTGAAAAAAGTGGGCAAAATGGGAGGGATAAATGGTAAAATTGGGGACAAAACGAGGCACCAAAAAATCCCTTATCAGATGAGGTATTTTGTGATGTTGATGCTCTTCATGTGTCTGATGTATTATTAGGTTAACCATACTTGTGGAAACAATATGTTGTGTATGAGTCTAGGCCTCATTTTGTTATTATTACTTAGGAAAATAAGTTGTACATGATACCAGAGGTACTACCGCCTTCCGAAATCTCTTTGAGTACTACAAAGAAATGCAGTAAGATTATTTCCAAAACTAGGAAATTTGTTTTAGGAATCAAGAATTTGAGTATGGGAATGGTAAGGCAGGCTTGTTGATAAGTATTCTTTCCATTTGTAGTTGTCCTGACCATGTTGTTTTATCCTTCCACATCTAGCCCATAATAACTAGTTAGCTCATTATGTATTTAACTTAAAATACTCAAACTTTAATCACAAAAGAGAAAAAAGACACTATTGTAATACATTTACCTCAATTATTGTTTTAATGAGGTTTTAGGACAATGATAGTGATAGGAGGATAGGTAAAAGAGTACTTTTGTGACAAAAGTGGGAAAAAAGGGAGTGATAAATGGTAAAATTGGGGACAAAACGAGGCACCAAAAAATCCCTTATCAGATGAGGTATTTTGTGATGTTGATCCTCTTCATGTGTATGATGTATTATTAGGTTAACCATACTTGTGGAAAAAACATGTTGTGTATGAGTCTAGGCCTCGTTTTGTTATTATTACTTAGGAAAATAACTTGTACATGATACCAGAGGTAGTACCGCCTTCTGACATCTCTTTGAGTACTACAAACAAATGCAGTAAGATTATTTCCAAAACCAGGAAATTTGTTTTCATTATGATTCACCCACAGTGAAATAACAAGATTGTGGTCGCAGCTTCCAAACATGGCTCCCCTACGCGCCAACATCATATGGAAAAATTCATGGAGGATTACAATGAAATTTTATCCTCACCGACAAGGGTTCCTCTACACTGTCAGGTCAAGTAGTCCATTCATCTGACCCTAGGCACATAGCTCCCTAATGGGTTGATCTATCGACCTTCTATTTTGGAGAATGATGAAATCAAGAGGCAGATCCAAGAGGTGTTTTATAAAGGGAACATTACACCAAGCTCCTCACATGTATCATCTGACGATGATAAAGAAATCTGATTTATTGAATGCATCCAGCACATCCGCCATTAGGTCAATGATATCTTGGGGAAATCCAATGCTAAGTACAAGTAATGATATGATCAACATCGAGTACCACACAAGTTCTAATTGGGTGAATTTTTTTTTTTGCATTTTCAGAAAGAACACCTAACTAGAGCTCATTAGAAGCTCATACCACTCTGATATGGTCCTTACACCATTATCAATTTTGTGGGAGACAATGCATTTCAGCTTGGAATTTCCCCATTCCTTGATCGACACCTAGTGTTCAAAATGCATTTCCTTCGACCATACTTTCCACCATTACTAGACACATCCCACATTGAAGAATAACTCGGACCAACAGAGTTAAACCCAAAGTGCATGGAACAAGCCATAACTGATCATATCATGGACACATTGATCAAGACACCTAAAAACAAAGGATCCAACTATATCGAGTTGTCAAACCAGGCCAGTTCCTTCACAAGGGTAAGTGGCTGACTAGGGACCGAGTTCAACAGAAGTTTCCTCATCTCATGGAGGAACTCAACACAATGGGGACCATGGCTTCCTAAGGGGGGAGGAACAATCCAAGTGGATATTGGTGGCTACCCTCCTACTCCACCTGAAACCCCACCCTTTTATCTTTTAATTTTTTAGTTTCCTTAATTGTAGAACAAATTTACTATTTATGGTATTTTTTCGGGTCCTGAACATTCGGAACCGTTTGGAGACTCTAACCGACATTTTTTTTGAAAAATCACCAGTGTCTGATGTGATTTTTCATCTCAAATTTTTCTATTAGTAGTTTTAGTCCTCAAATATATGTTTCTAATGAGATATCATGCATGTCAAACTAACTTGTATGCCAAAGTTACGACCCCGGGAAATGGAACTACCAATTTAACCCAACGGGGCCGATAGTTTGTCGTTTCATCTCCTAGGGTTAGGTTTTTGGATTTTTAGGGTTTTCCATTGTTTCTCAATAACAAATATGCCTTCGATCCTAATTTTAACACATTTTAGAGGCATGTAGCTGCCACATCTCTTCTCAAAGATTAGCTACCATTGCCCTAGCTAGTTTATGTCCATTCTGTCTCTAAGCATACTTCAGTTATTTGATATTAATGAAATGAAGTTTTATTTCAGCTACATCTCTATGTTTGTGTTTATTTTTGTATTTTATTGCATTCCTACATAAATCTAGATCAGTGGTATCAGACCGGTCTGTTGTTTCTTGATCCTTCTTTGCATATCACAAACAAGGTCATAATATAAGGAACTAAGGCTTGATCTGGTTGAACCTTTCCAAGATCAACCTCGCAAAACCAGACGAACACTAATGGGGGAAGAAAATAAAAATGAGGGAGTATGAGATCCTACCAAAACATATCTCGAGGAGTCCCTTGAGAAACAAAGGAATAGGATTATAGAGAAATTTTCCCAGATCCTTCAACCACTGCCTATTGGTGTCACCTCTGCATTCAAAAACCACTATCGAGGCACCACTCCTTTTAAGATACAAGTAAAATTCAACATTTTTTTATTTGAAGGCTAGATAGATGTAGACATTGTTGAAAGATGCCTGAATTTGTTGCAAGTGTATTTCTCGGTCCATGATTTCTTCGACTGATAAAATATTACTTTTTCACTCCTCAAAGCCACCCCCCATGTCAAAGACTGGTTGGAAACCTACTGTGAGAAAAAGAAAAAGAGGGAACCCTCTTTTCTCGGCCGCACCCAATTGGAATTCATTACGAGATGGAATTAAGGAATAATATTACCCCATGGGGAGCTATGAGGACTAGGACATCCAATGGACCACACTGCGGCAGCAAAGGAATCAAGATGTGCACGAGCTGGAAAATTTGTTTCATACCTTGTGCCCAAAGTTGGGTATTAAAGATCATAGAAACATTTGGTGCTCAAGTACCACAACTTTTTGCACAAATTCATTTAAGAGGAAATGGATTTCCTCAGCATTACCTTGCTTGGCATGGCATCTCAACATGTCATTAAGATCGATCAAAAATTTAAGTTGAAGAAGTGATTGTTACACTAAAAATGTCACCATGACGTTTTACTGTCTGTATGGGTTCATCATTACTCATACAATACTCCCTTAGAAGTCTACAAACATCAAGTTCCTAGAACCAAGCCTTGAAATTGAGAGAAAAGCTTATAAAATTCATAAAAATACTTGTACCACACTTTCTCTTAGTACTACCTGCGGTGCCACATCTGTTTGCTCTCAAACATGCGGAACCGGCTGCACTTTTTATTCATTAAAGATGTGAATTCCTGTAAAAGGTAAAGTGAAGGCGGAAGTAAAATTTGGAAGCCCAGCTGGTTGAATCTGGAAGCTTCTAGAAGCAATTATTTGGTGGAAATTTTTCTCCTTTCATGTACATTCATCCCTCCATTAAAGGAGCCTACCCCTTGGTATGTGGAACTTAATCCCTTGAAAGAGGATTCTATCCCCTCTTATTTGGAGCTGCAACCTCTTCTCTTTTGCTATAAATTGAGGCCATAGTTCAGCCTCAAGGGGAGTTAGGCTTTGAGATTATTTGAGGAGAATTGCTGGAAAAACTCAGACTCTGTTAATTGATTACCATATGAGAATTATTACACACTCATGTGTATGTTAGTCGAGAGAGTGCAAAGGCTTGTCAAAGTAGAGGAAACGCTTTTTCTGGACCCCGGAAGGACCTGTACAACATCAAGGAGAAAAAGGTTGTAAGGCTCCTTATTTCATCAAAGATAATACAAATAGATCTTGTTTTCTCAATGAGTTGTTTATTTAAATGGCTTATTTCTTGAATTCCTTGATCATCAAGATAGATTTATGGTTTATGAATTAGTCTATATTATGCAGGTGCTTCTGATTCTTTCATGTTTGTGATTGCAGATCCCGAAGGGAGACATATTCAAAGCGACAGGAAAGAAGACTACGACTAGCACTGGACTACAGGTAAGTCCTAAATCCTTCATTATAGATAATTATAGATCAAATAGAATCTAGAGAAAGTAGTTTACATCTGTCTTTTTGTTGCTAATTATCGTATGATAATAGGGAGATATGTTTTGTCTGCAAGAACGATTTATCCATCCAACAAAATGGCGACTCCACTGTGGAATGGACCTTGAACTTAGTTTTCCTTTATTTTTGACTTGTGAAATTATTTTTCTGATTTTGATTGATTGATACTGGCTTGGGTAATTTATTCTTGCAGAATCCCTTAAAAGTGCTTTAGAATTTTTTTATTTTTCTTTAAGTTTTCTGATCTCTTCACTTTGTCTTTAGGCACAGTGCAGTTAGCTCCGTTTTTTTTCTGTACACATGGTGCGGCACCACACTTGTTTACACTAAAACCTGCAGACCCTGAGAAATTTTTTGAAAAACTTAAAATTCTCTTTTCTAGGATTGACTTGAAAGATTCTCAGTATACACTTAGACTTGTATGTTCTGTCAGAAAGCTTTGCCTAAGAGCTTCTTATAGCTTTTTAAAGTTTTGAATGATTTTCTACAAGATATGCATCTTATAGGTGATTTTTGTTGTGTATTTATGTCACTTAAATATTAGAAACCTCTGTATACCTTAGATCACTGGAATTTCATTTTTTTCTTGCTGAGTTTTTGACTTCATAACAGAAATTTCTTTATGAGAATTAAATCCCATTTTCTCATTTGCAAATCTTTATAAAACTTTTTCATTAAGTTTTGAATTTCACTTAGAAAACCATAATTCGATGTTTTTGAGTTTTTGCTGCTTTCAGCAAAGAATTTCTTAGTTCAATTACAAACTAAGAAAAACGTCCTCAAAATATTTAAAGTTTTGATTTCAGATTTAATTCTTAGAATTTTTAGATCTCGAAATTAATGTTTTTAGTTTTGAGTGCTATTTCTAGAAATTGTGATTTCTTTTGGGGAATGTTGATTGTAGTTTCGATCTTGAAGAACAAAGGGATTTATTTTTTGAGCAATTGATCATTCTGAGTTCTCATAAGATAAGATTTCTTTTCATATGTTCTTGTTTTGAAGGAAAGAATTGTTTTAAAAGATTGCATTCCTCAGCTCTTTCTTTTAGATAGAATTCATTGAAAGGAAATGAATTGTTTCTCATAATAGATGCATTTTTAGTGTGTTTTGAGTCGGGTCACTACATGTCATCAAAGTTTCACTTTCGCACCTATCGTCACAAGAAACAGCCTATTAAAAGCAATGCTTAAATTAAAATCAATCTAGTAATTTTTATATTTCTAGGACTTTTTTCACCAACATAACTTAGGCTAGTGTCTTGGAGTAGGGAGTAATTAACTCTCTGACACAATTAAAACAAGCAAGTAGTTGATCTTGCGGTAGGAAAATTCCAATCGTAGCTTGTATGATCTGGGAAGCTCCTCCTAAAGGAGTCAAGCACGAGATCATATCTGAACCACTGAGGTGATCAATTCTATCTCATTGGGAACTATAGAAGATGTGCACGTATTAACAATGGTGAACCTCGGATTGACCATTGTCAAGGAGCCTGGGGTCACTTGTCAGTATACCTTGGATTATGTCAAGGAGCCTTCAAGGGGATTGAGATTTGTTACTCTTCTTCCCTTGTGCATGTATTGGATCGTAGACTGTTCCCCTAGGTATATTTGTTCCTGTTGGTAACCTTAGTGGCCATAAACTTTAAGACTTTTCCCTAAGGTGATGGTGGAGGAAAGATCCCACTGTACCTGGAGCAGACGTCGACTAGACTCACTTGGACTCTCCGGAGGGTTTTCACTCGAGATGGTTTAAGTGGAGAAAAATGCATGAGTCTGTTTCATTAAGCAGGTTGTTGGGGTAACTGTTCCAACTGCCATTTCTACATTAAAATATTGCGATGTTGGATTTCATCACCAACTAGTGTTTTTAGTGTGGGAATCTACTGTTTGCGTATGGTTTGATCTCCTAGATTTTATAAGTATTTGATCATTTGATTGTCTCCTCGGTGACTTTTCGATTTTTGTTTGAAATTTTCTTTGATTGCGTGTGATTAATAATTTTTAATCGTGGCTGAATTACCAAGACAATCGTGTAGACTTCAGGGGAAACCCCATGAGTATACACCAAGCCAACTTGAAGGACTGCGAGCTCCGGTACCACATAGTATCAGTAGAATTAGATCTACAGAACCAGGGGAATGATCCATAATTACTCATTCTCATTATCAATCACAAATAGAAAAATATATTCAAGAGCCAATTTCGATTTCTGAAATCACTGACATTGCTTCTCCAACCAGTGAATTAGCTGAAGAACCTGAAATTTCTGAGCCAGAAAATGAACCTGCTGTGTTGGAATCATCTTCAGGATTTGTTACTCTAACTTCTAGTGATCCTAATTCACCTAGGGTAAGACATCGCATTACTGGAAACCTTCCTTCTGGTCTCATATGTATTGAAGAACTTGTTGGTCTAGACGAAGACGTAGTTCTTCCTGAAACCAAAGAAACTTTGAATATTAGGGAGCGTGAATCAATATTATACAGTCCTTTTAGAATTGACGCTTGGTATTTATCATTGACATATTTTTTACAAAACACAAATCTTACTTATTCACCACCGCAAATTCCTTTTTACCCTACACCGAGAGGTTATCAACCTTCATTAGCTATGTCGGGTGAGTCATCTATGTTTTCTAAATCTCTGAAAACATTTTTATACGGTGGTTCATCTATTCCTCTGGGGTATGAGTCACTCTCTGGTACCTTCTCAGAAGCAACTCCTCAACCAATTGAACAAACATTATCATCTAGTACAAATGGAACAAACACTGAAAAATTGAACACAGAACAGATTTTTATGATGTCTGGTAATATTTCAAATCCTCAACCTCAAGGAAGTCAGTTACCACCTGGGGGGAAACCTCAAGGAAGTCAGTTATTTCCTGGGGGCAACCTCAAGGAATTTAGTTACCGTTTGGGGGGAAACCTCAAGGAAGTCAGTTACTGCCTGGGGGGAAACCTCAATATAGTCAATTACTGCCCAGAGGGCAACCTCAGGGTAATTTTTTACCACCTGGAGGTCAACCTGTAGGATAATATTTACAGCCTGGGGAGAAACCCCAGATTCATTACATGCCTCAAATTCAATATCAACCTTAGGTCAGTACCCAGCTCAAAGTTTCCAACCTCCTTCCAGTCAACCATTATTACAAGGAGCTGGAAATTTTCCAGTTAATTATCAAACTTATGTTCAACCTAGTTATGGTGCTTCATATGCACAACCGTCTATGGGTCAATTCCCCGAAATTAATATGGTGTGGGATCCATCTCAAATTCAACAAACTTTGCAACACAACGTGCAGTTACCTAATCAACCTAAGCAGCCTATAGGTTCTAGTCCAACCCAGCAACCTGTCCAGCCTACCATTCAAGTCTCTGCACCTAGTTTTGTTAAGCATCCTGGGCCTAGTACACCTAGAACTCCGTCTCAAACTTCTATTGCTCCTTCAACTTCTATTCAACCTACCACACCTATTTCTGGAGTATCTGTAGCTCCTGTTTCTACTACCCCTGTATTAGTACAAATTCCTCAAGTATCTGTGCCACAGTTAGGATCTAAAATTTAGACTACAATCCAGATGCTTACAGGACAATTTGGTATAAGTACGGTTCTCACTATTCAACCACAATTTACTTATCAACCATACCAAGGGCAGTATCAATTTGGACAGGCTACACAAAATCCAACATATCAGTATCAGCCGTATCTTGGGTATACTTATCAAGTACCTCAATAACCCCAGTATGGTCCAGTTAATCTTGGTTATCCAACAGGTTTCGTGATCATTCCCAATGAACATCCAATTCTAGGATATCTTGGATATCCTCCTCCTGGAACTGGTTTGATCACACAAGGTTATCAAGACCCTAGTCGTCGGTTACCATTTATAACAACTTTAGATTTACCTTATCTATCACACCTTACAAATGATCCCATTTTTTATCTTCCGTATTGGCCACCGATGCCTAATAAGTTGCATCGTGATATTCCAAAGTTTGAAGGTAAGTTAGGAGAAGATCCATCTAATCTTGTTATGACTTATCACCTCTGGTGTGCGTCCAATTTACTAATTGATGATTCATTTCGGTTACATCTTTTTCAAAGAACTCTCATTGGTCTAGGTGCCAAATGGTACATTGAGTTACCACGAGGCTCATTTAATAATTTTAATTCACTAGCTACTACTTTCTTAACCCATTTTCAGTTACCTGTCTGATACGACAATGGTAAGGAATTGTTGACCTCATTAAAACAATCTACGTCTACATACATATCTGATCACATTTATGAATGGAGACATAGGAGACGTTTAGTGAAAGTCTTTATTCCGGATCAAATTTTGGCTGAATGGTTTATCAAATCATTATTGCCCAAAATCACTGAAGATGTGGCTAAAGTAGGCGTTGTTACAAAAGAGCAAGTCATTGCTCAGGCTTAGTACCTTGACCTTGTATATACACAGTTAGGTACTCTGTATGCTAAAATCCCTGATTTACTAAGACCTGGTCAATTAACTGCACCTCCTTCAGGCTCTCATTTCACTAATGATGTGATTGGTTCTATTAACACTAGCAAAGGTAAGAATAAATATTCCAAGATGAATTCTCCTATTATAACTTTACCCGATTCATCGAAAGGAGATTCTTCCATTGAAAATTCCACCGATATTCATGTTGTAGAATTGTCTACAGCCAAACCTAAAACTGGTGGTAAGAATAAAGGTAAGAGTAAAAATAAAAAGTTTTCAAAAGATAAAAACAATACAACTGAACCAAATGACAATAAACGAAAACCTTGTTATCCTTGTCTGATCTGTGATGAGGATCATTTTAGTAAAGAGTGCCCGCATAGAGCAAAGGTATCGAAATTCATTAACGGTTCGACCATACCTGCTGTCTTGAAGGATCCCTTTCCGGCTCAAGATAGTAACATGATTGGATCTTCCTCAAATATGCTATAATATATCTTAATGGTTGTGACGCAGTCGCAAGATTATGGTAGTAAAAATCCTATTGGTGGTAAAGAAGTAGAAATTTCTACTTCAGCATCAACTACATCTCCCTCAGTTTTTGATCTGCTACAGATCAAGAAACCAAATCCTGACTTAGTAATCAAACCACCTGCTAAAGGTGTACTTTGTAAATCAGCTTTCAATCCACATGTGAGAGCTGCTCAGAACTACAATATTGTTGAAGAGTTGGCTATTTCCCCTTCAGCAATGCCAGCTTTGGAAGTACTGCAATCATGTCTAGCCTAAAGAAAATTACTATTGTTAGCCATTGGAGCCGTAGACCTTTAGGATTCGAACATCATGATCTTCAATTTAGAGAATTTTACACCTCGCCTACCCCATCAAATGGCTTTTCAGATTTCGGTAATAGTCAAAAAAAAATGTTGCTTTCGTACTATTTTTGATGAAAGGGCTTCTATGTGTATTATGTCGTTAAAATGTTGGAAATCACTTGGTTCTCAGACAATTAACCAATCGCCGACTATCCTCAAAGCTTTTGATGGAAGAGGTTTCCATCCATATGGTATTTTATAGGATCTACCAATAGAGGTCGAAGGAAAAACCATTAATCTAGATGTGGAAGTGGTTCATACCCCTCTGGATTACAAACTTCTCCTGGGTCGCAGTTGGTCTTATGCCATGAATGTTGTTGTATCATCGGTCTTTCGCCTTATTATGTTTCCTCATAAAGGAAAGATCTTTAAAATATATCAGCTCTCATATTATTCATCCGACCCGGCCTCTACTGATAGCATTCAACATGTCAGAAAATCGACTATCCCTTATAAGGATGTCGGAGTCGGTTTACTCAAAGATTCTGCTTTACTGGGAAATTTTTACATGCCTTCTCTCGACGTACCGCCTCCTATTGCTAACATCAATATGATTACATCAAGTACTATTTCCTTTTATGATCCTTGGATAGTACCTTCAGACTCAGAACTGGATTATTTCGATGGCGCAATGCCTTTGAGTCCTTTTGAATTAGCATATCAGGCAGTACAGTCATTTTCTGATACTCCTTCAACTCAACCTAATCTAGTGAATGTGATCAATGAGGAATCACTTTCGATATCGAGCTCAGCTTCACCATCAATTATGGATCCTGTTCAACAAGTATTCAATACTGATGAGCATATTCATCAATTTTTGTATATAGAATACTTACCATGGGAAGATCTGCATCATTGATCTTCATTCTTACCTGATCTCGATAATTTCAAAACTGATTTTTCCTCCATTTTTACCGTTGATTATGTCAACGAACCCTCGAATCCTCTCATGAATTCTAATTCTAAATTTAACTTAGAAAAAATTTCTATGATGGTTCCTATTGACATCTCAGTGGCACTAGGAATTGTTGAAAATGTTCATATAGGTGCTTCTTGTACGCCAGATGAAATCCAAGCATACAAAGCCCTATTTCAAGAATTCCATGACATTTTTACTTGGTAATATGAATAAATACCAGGAATCGATCCATCAATTGTTGTTCTTGAAATTAAAACGTACCCGGATGATAAACTTGTCTCACAATGATTATGTTAGATACATCCGTGAAAAGCTGCCACTATTAAAGCAGAAGTTGAGAAGTTACTTCGTGAAGGTTTTATTTATTTGATTCCTTTAATGAATTGGGTATCTAATATTGTTCCTGTTAATAAAAAACAAGGGACGATACGAGTATGTATTGATTATAGGGATATAAATCGAGCTTGTCCCAAAGGCAATCATCCAACCCCCTATATTGATCAAATTATTGACAATTGTGCTGGAAGTGAAATGTTTTCGTTTATGGATGGATTTTTGAGCTACAGTCAAATGAACATACTCCCTGTTGATCAACCGAAGACAGCTTTCAATTGTCCGTGGGGGACTTTTTCTTACTGCAAACTACCTTTTGGACTTAAGAACGCTGGTGCAACTTTTCAGAGGGTAATGTCTTATGCATTTCATGACATTAAACACATTGTGCAACCCTATCTTGATGATTTACTTGCTCATTCATTGCGCAGAGTAGATCATCTTACTCATCTACGAGCTATCTTTATAAGATGTAGGAATTATAGGATTCATCTGAATCCTCAAAAATGTGTCTTTTGTGTTGAATCTGGACGATTGTTGGGATTTTTTGTCTCAAAGGAAGGCATTAGAGTCGACCCTTCAAAGGTTGAGGCTATCATCAATTTACCTCCTCCTTCTACTCTTCACCAACTCCAAAGTTTGCAAAGGAAAGAAATTTTTTTAATGTTGGTTCATTCCTAACTATGCTGAGTTAACCAAAGGTTTTACCAGGTTGTTAAAGTAGAATACTCCTTTCTTTTGGGATGAGATCTCTGATCAATCTTTTGATGCTCTTAAACACGCGTTGACCCATGCACCGTTATTGCATCCTCCCAATTAAAACTAGGATTACATTTTATACTTAACAGCCTCTAATCCTACAATTAGCATGGTCTTAGTTCAGGAAGATGAATTCCACAGTGAACATGTGATTTATTATCTCAGTCGCAATCTGCATCTGACCGAAATCAAGTATTGACATGTGGAGAAATTGGCCATGGCAGCCGTTCAAGTTGTCCAACGATTTCGTCATTACCTACTGTTACGCAAAATGACATTGATTTCTGATTGTAACCTTATGATGTATATTTTGACGAAACAACTACTAGGAGGAAAATACTCCAAATCGATTGTTATCCTGCAGGAGTTTGATTTGGAATTTGAAAAATTCAAATCAAAGAAATAATTTGTATTCGCTGAACTTATGTGTGACTTCCCAAGTACTGATACAAAACCTCTGGCAGAACATCCAATCGCGGATGAGTCTTTATTTCTTATCAGTACCATCGATCCTTGGTATGGTGATATCATCATTTATCTTCAAACCCAAAATTTTCAGCCCAAAATTTCATAGTCACAACAATGAAAAATCCATTTCCAGTCTCAGCAATATCATATTGTTGGTGACACACTATATCGTCATGGTGCGGACTCTGTTTTTCAACGTTGTTTAACTCTTGATGAAGCTGAAAAGGTTTAAATGACTGTCACTCTGGAGCATGTGGCGGTCATATGTCTGGGTATGCCACAACCCAAAATATATTGCGTGATGGCTATTTTTAGCCGTCCTTATTTAAAGATTGTATTTATGCTATCTGAAAATGCCACAACTGTCAAATCTTTGATCAAAATATGCATGCACCACCTGCTCCTCTTCACCTTGTAATTGTTGTCAGTCCTTTTGCAAAATGGAGCATTGACTTCATTACATGTAACCCTCACTCAGCCAGGGGGCATGGGTATATTATTCTCGCAGTAGATTATTTTACCAAATGGGCCAAGGAAATGCCTACATTTGTGACACATGTTAAAAATGCAACTACTTTTGTGTTCAATCATGTGATTGCTCATTTCAGTGTACCCCAACTGATAATTACTGACCATGGGAGTCATTTTCGAAACAACATGATGACCAAACTAACTGATCAACTTGGCCTATGGCATGACAATTCTACACCATATTATCCATAGGCTAATGGTCTGGTTGAAGCTATTAATAAATTTTTAGTTACTATGATCAAACGAATCATTGGAATTCATAAATCGAATTTGCATACCATTCTTTTTCAACACTTTGGGCATATCGAACCTCAACAAAAACATCGACAGGTTTTACCCCTTTTAAACTGATCTACGGTTTAGAAGTAGTATTACCGATTGAATGTGAGATACCGTCACTCCAACGAGCTATAGAGTTACTACCAGCCACTTCTGAAGAGGAGAAATGCTTTTTGTACTTGGCTCAATTAGATGAGAATCGGCGCACCGATGCATTAGCTACCAAAACTCATGCGAAATGAATGCAAGCTCAGTATGACAGAAGTGTTACACCTTGTATTTTTTCAGAAGGAGAATTAGTCTTGGTTTATGATCAAGCTAATGACAAGCTAGGGGTTGGGAAATTTGAACCCATGTGGCATGGTCCTTATATTGTTAAGCAACAGCTTGCAAAAGGGGCCTATAAACTGATTGAATTTCATGAGGTATCTTTAGGTAAACCCAGAAATGGGCTTTATCTGAAGAGATATTATGTTTGATTCTTGTGTGGAAATATTTTATGTATATTATTTATTTTCATAAGCTAGCGTGTTGTAGATTATAAGAGTGTGCCTAGTTTAAGTGTGCTTTTACTACTATCCCTGCTTATCTGGATCACTCTTTATTTTCTAGATGTTGATGTCCCTTCAAAAATACATTGGTTTTGCTAATGGTGCTTTTTGTAGTACACGGAACATTTCTTCTGCATCTTGCGTTATTTATTCACCCACTGATGAGTTAGTATCTATGCATGGGGTAAGCCTCGGTCAAACGACTAACAATATTGCAGAGTATAGCGTAGTTATTGAGTTATTGTCTCAATCCATTTCATTTTGAATTCAAATTTTTATTGTTAGGTTAGATTCTGAACTCGTTGTATTACAATTGAATAGAGTATATGCAATTGAAAGCCCAATGTTGTTAATATTATTTTTTAGAGTTCGTCTCTTGGAACATGAATTTGATTATATTAAGTATCAACACATTCTGAGAAATTTAAACACATTAGCTGATGCAGTAGCTTCTATTTTTATAAATAGACATTTTCAATAATTAAAGCAGTAGATCAAAATAACATTTGATAACATGTTAAGACAGATAACTGGAAATAGTAGTGATATCATAGCATAAGAGTAGTGTTTTAAAAAACTATTACATCGTCCTCGATCATAGATTAAAAACACCTTATGATTGGAAAAAGGTGATACAAAAAAATGATATAAGTCTACAATATCAATCATCCACTTCTCGTGGTGATGATCACGATAAAACACTACAGCCTGTGCCACCTTTCTCAGAAATCTCTTGAATGGTCCTGGAACCCCAATAACATATCTCTGTAAGAAGATCAAAATGTCATCTATGGTAGTCTCTGGAATATCTAAAGTCAACTGCTCCAAATGGCTTTCCAAGTAAGTAAGGACCTCTGTTGTCTAATCCTATGGTGGTGGTGGTGCTACAGTTGGCTTCCTGTCAAAAGGACAGAGAGTGGTTGGTCGACGTGGACCCACATCTACATTTGAAATTTTTGTTATCATTTTTGGATGATTCAAAAAACAAAATAAAAATTATAATTTAGAACATGTCAAAATGATTTTTTACCTGACTCATCCCAATGTGTCCCTGGAGGAAGAGACATCTCTCGATTGCCACGGAAATCTATCCCAGCATAAGAGAAATTTTCTATCACGAAGATCTGATTCTCCAACCAATGAAAATAGAATGGAGTAAATCAAACAACCTTGCCGCCTTCACTGTGATGGGCCATCAATGAAAACCATCGAATCATTCAAGGCTCTTTGACTCTACTATCATCAACTGAAATAAGTTGTGGGGCGAGTAAAGGAATCCTCTCTAGAGAAAATGTGACCACAATCGCTCCATATCCGAAGTTTTTCAACTTCGCATATTTTTCTCTAGTCATTTGGCCTTTGACATTGGCCAACGCTGCCTCACACCAATTGAAAATGGTGCCTCTAAAGCAATCAACAACAGTTTACATTTGGGATCTTGTGGCGACATGTGGAGTTGCACTCCCAAACAAGCTGGTTACCATAAATGCAACCACTTTAAGCTCAGGACAAATAATGGTTTTTATGTTGATGCAATTATCCTTGGGGTTTGCTTCTTCATTGCAAAATTCTTCCTGAAGGCTAGTGACAGACTGGCCACTTGCCCTAGCCCCAAATAAAGAAAGTGGCTTGCCCCTCTTTGATAAACCATTGAGGAAGTATATGTCTTCCAGCTCAATCTCGAGTCGGTGGCCTCCAATGCTAAACAATTCCTCTGGAATGTCCCATTTGTTGACTAGCTAGGTAAGAAAATCCACTTGAGCCCTCATACCTTGAATGGCCCAGAATTTTTACAAACCACATTCTCTCAAAACACGTAATGTAGGCGGATGTAACATGGTTGTATCATCAACTTCATGCTCACATTCTCTCCACTCAAGCATTGTAAATATCCTGCAATGGACAAATTGAAACATTAAAAACAATTTGAATGGGAAAATATGGTTTAAATTGGGAGATTTGTTCATTTTATTTTTTCTTATGGCGCCTCCGCACTTTACACATAGAGACGGTGCATGGATCCACATGTGTCTTATGCATAAGGTGCAGGATCCTAACAATTTTCCCTTTGCAAAATTGTTGGGGTCCGTAGGTAACGTGTGTTTTACCTGCGGAGCCTTGTGAGCGAATTTTTGGACATATTTTCCTCCTTAAACATCAAATTAAACCCTAAATTAAGAGAGTAAACAGACAAAAATGAAGAGAAAGGTGATGTGGATTACGTGGAACTAACGGTTTTCAATTCTGACAGGAGAATCTTTCACAATCTCCTCTGGAAAGTTTTTTACCAAAAGCTCTCAATTTTCACTCTGAAGTCAAATGGTAAAAATGATTTAGAAAAAATCCTTTTTATACGATTTTTTGAATAAATAAAATATAAACTTTTTTATTTTCGAATTTGAAAAGTCGTTTTTTGAATTATTTTTATTAATCATAAACATGTATGATTAATTTTTGAGTTTTTGTGCAGAATATAGGATTTTTGGGTGAAATTGTCATTTTGACGAAGGAGTATACTTTTTATCACTTTTTCAAACTCGATAAAAATTATGAAAAAGAGAATGAGTAAATTTTTATCACTTTTTTGAACTCGTTAAAATTTACAGAAAAAAGCGAAATTACTGAGTAAACTTTTATCACTTTTTCGGACTCTTAAAAATTACGAAAAAGCGAAACCTTGGAGTTCTCTTTTAATCCCTTTTCAGACTCTCTAAAGAAGAAAAGATTGCCGAGTACTTGAATATTCGAAATTGATAAAGGAAATGAATAGTCATCCCTTCAGTATAGATTTACCCCTTTTCCAGACTGAAATGGACTATTTATGAAAAATATATACGTTGACTAATCATGGTCAATAGAGTTCTCTCCAGTATTGTTTTATCCTTTTTCAGGCTTGAGAGACTAAATTCACAAAAAAGTACACCCACGGAGTTTCCTTAAGTTTTTCTTCTGACTCCCTAAAATTGAAAAACACTGAGTTTCTCCTATACCGCACTCATTAAAATTTAACAGTAAAGGAAATGTCGATTACAAACAGGAATGAACCACTCCTTCTTAGGGTTCGATTTTAAACTAAGTTTGACTCATCCGAAGGATGAGCTTATATAACAAGAAAATGTTATCCACCTCAACCTTGTCAAAAATAAAGAGGTACTTGCCAGAAATGGTGGGGGAGAAAGAGAGAAAACAAATCTGTTTGTCACACTTTGTTTTAGAAGCAGTCTACCACTCTTGAACATGACACTTTTTGTCACACTTCTACCTGGGTTGGGAAAATCCTTTTCCTATCAGTTAATCAAACCATATTAAAAGTCTTCAGTTGGTTTCTGGGTATTAGCTTAGGTCAATTGTCACCAAACCATTTGCAGTGTCGTTATGTGTTCAAGAGGACAGTTTGAATAGACCATTCATTTGCAAAAATTTGTCTCCATTCGCGTTGACCATCCCTGAGTCAGTCCTTGCAAAATATTTCTACCAAATTTGATCTAATGGTTTCGTGTCGTGGCCTTTCCTACGACGGATCACTTTCTTTTGACGACAGCTCATTATCTAGGAAGTTGATCCAGAATCCTTTAGTACCTTGGGATCTACATGCCTTAATGGCAGGTTTCTCACCTTGGACGACAGGTTACATCATTGACCTTTGATCGACCAATTCCATGAAATGTTCAACTTCAGATCATTTATTCACATTCTGTGGATTGTACTGAGTACTTTGAGAGCCATAGTAATTATTGGTGGTTTATCTCACACTTGTTAACAGTTCACATCATTGACTGGTAATCAAGTGGATTCTACCATGTTCGACTTCGACACAATCAATTGCATGGATAGAGTCGTACTAGTTCGGGTAGCGGAAATCAAGACCCTGGATCTAGTTTCCACCATCTAGGCTACAAGGAGTTTTATTATTCGTTATGCAGTGGACTATTCATAAACAAATGGCTGTGTCCCTACTGTGTCTACATTACTGATGTCATACTAAAATCATTTCTACACCATAACAAGTTTTAGTTAGTGTTTGATCTGAGTATGGGAATGCCTACCTCAGAGATGATATATATATATATATGTTTTGCATTGAATTTTTTTACAGGATTCCAATTAGGGTGTCCACAAGCTAATCCTCGAAATGATAAAGCACATCACTCTTTGAATGGTCTCAGACTTCGCACTTTAGATGGAAATTTGTTACACTAAAAATGTCACCATGACATTTTACTGTCTGTATGGGTTCATCATTACTCATACAATACCCCCTTAGAAGTCTAAAAACTTCAAGTTCCTAGAACCAAGCCTTGAAATTGAGAGAAAAGCTTATAAAAGTCATAAAATACTTGTACCGCACATTCTCTTAGTATTACCTATGGTGCCGCATCTGTTTGCTCTAGAACATGCAGAACCGGTGGCACTTTTTATTCATTAAAGGTCTAGATTCCTGTAAAAGGTAAAGTGAAGGCAGAATTAAAATTTGGAAGCCTAGTTGGTTGAATCTGGAGGCTTCTAGAAGCAATTATTCGGTGGAAAGTTCACTCCTTTCATGTACATTCATCCCTCCATTAAAGGATCCTACCCCTTGGTATGTGGAACTGAATCACTTGAAAGAGGATTCTATCCCCTCTTATTTGAAGCTGCAAACTCTTCCCTTTTGCTATAAATTGAGGCCATAGTTCAGCCTTAAGGAGAGTTAGGCTTTGAGATTATTTGAGGAGAATTGCTGGAAAAACTCAGACTCTCTTAACTGATTACCATATGGAAATTATTACACACTCATGTTTATGTTAGTCGAGAAAGTGCAAAGGCTTGTCAAAGTAGAGGAAATGCTTGTTCCGGACCCCGGAAGGACCTGTACGACATCAAGGCAAACACGGTTGTAAGGCTTCTTATTTCATCAAAGATAATACAAATGGATCATGTTTTCTCAATGAGTTGTTTATTTAAATGGCTTATTTCTTGAATTTCTTGCTCATCAAGATATATTTATGGTCTATGAATTACTCTATATTATGTAGGTGCTTCTGATTCTTTCATGTTTGTGATTACAGATCCCAAAAGGAGACATATTCAAAGCAACAGGAAAGAAGACTATGATCATCTCTGGACTACAGGTAAGTCCTAAATCCTTCATTATAGATAATTCTAGATCAAATATAATATAGAGAAAGTAGTTTACATCTCTCTGTTTATTTCTAGTTATCATAGGATACTAAGGAGATATGTCTTGTCCGTAAGAACGATTTATCCGTCCAACAGTGATACTTTGGATCCACGAATCTGAAGCCAAGGAAAGGTACCCTTGAACTGTAGAAAAAGGGGAAACGCCAAATAGGGGGGACTCCAATCAACACCACAAATACAAATAAGGACACGAGGAAGTGTTTTGAATTACATAACAGCTCCACTTACAACACAAGTGAGTGTCATACCAAACAGTAGTTGTTGGTCGAACTGAAGGAATTTGAATCAGATGCATGCTAAGATTCTGAGTAAGAACTGGGTAAGGGGAATGCCAAAGGGAATCAAATCACCAATGAGGAACCTAGCGCCACCATTTCCACCAACAAGTTCCAGAGGGAGGATCCCCAAGATATACAGGAGGGGGAGTGCCTCTTCCATTCCCAGATGTGGGTGAAGGGTTCTCCACTGCAATTCCTTGTCAATTACGGAAGCCAAAATAAACTCATTTTAGTAGAGATCATGAAGCAACTAAACCTACCAACCACAAAACACCTGTAATCATATACCATTGGGTGGCTTCACCAAGGAAGAGATCTTCGCGTCACCCAATAGTGTCGCCTTTTGTACAACATGAAGCCCTTAATGGATGAGGTACTATGTGATGTCACTCCTCTTGACGTGTCTGATGTATTAGTAGGCCAACCATACTTATGGAAGTGACATGTTATGTATTATTCTAGGCCTCGTTATATTATTATTACTTTGGGAAATAAGTTGTACAGGATACTGAAGGTAGCACCACGTTCTGACATCTTTTTGAGTATTGCAGAGAAGTGCAGTAAGATTATTTCCCAACCCAGGAATTTTTTTTTCATTATGATTTGCCCACAGGGCAAGATGTAGATTGTGTTTTTAACCTCGAAACATGGCTCCCCTGCGTGGAAGCAATAGATGTACCAAGTCATGGAGGAATACAAAGACATTTTCTCCTCACCTACAAAGGTTCTCTATACTGTGAGTTCAAGCAATCCATTAATCTAACCCAAGGCACGTTGTTGTCGAATGGGCCGATATATCATTTTTTTATTCTAGAGAATGATGAAATCAAGAGGCATATCCAAGAGTTGTTGCAGAAAGGGAAAATGAAGCCAAGATTCTCACATGTACTATCTTAGGCTGATAAAGAAACCAGATTTATTGAAAACATCCAGCATGTCCGCTAGTAGGTCCACAATAACTTGGAGAAATCCAATGCAATTATAGGTAGCGACATTATCAAGATCGGGTGTGAGACAAGTTCCAAGTGGGTGACAAATTTTGGCTGCACTTTCAAAAATAATGCCTAAAATAAGCTCATCACAAGTTCATACCAGACCAATATGTGCCTTACACCATTATAAAGGCTATGGGAGAAAATTTATTTGAGCTTAGAATTCCCCCATTTCTTGGTCGATGCCTAGTGTTCAATATGGATCACCTTCAGCCATACTTTCCACCATTACTCAACACATATGACATTGCAGAACAACTCACACCAACAAAGTTAAACCCAAATTGCATGGAACAATCCAAAACTAATTCGATCATGGACACACAGACCAAGAACATTTGACAAAAAAGGATCCAACTATATCAGCCTGTCAAAGCAAGCCAACTCCTTCACTAGGGCAAGTGGCTCACCAACGACCTAGTTCAGCAGACGTTTCCTTATCTCATGGAGGAACTCAACGCAATGGGGAAAATTTCTTCTTAAGGGGGGAGGAATGATCCAGGTGGATACTGGTACCTAGCCACCTATTCCTCTTGGACCCCCACCATTGTTTCTTTTATTTTTTCAGTTTCCTTAATCATAGAAAAATTTACCATTCTTGGTAGTTTTTCTTGTCTTGAACTTCTGGATCCGTATTGAGGCCCTAAAGGACGTTTTTTTGGAAAATCATTCAAGGAAAATGTAATTCTTCAATTCAACATTCACTTTCGATTGTTTTAATCCTTAGAGAGATGTTTCTAACAAGGTATTGTGCACATGAAATGGAGATTGTATGCCAAAGATACGACCCCGGGAGATTGATATCCCAATTTACCCCAATGGGGCCCATAGTTTGGAATTTCATCTCCCGAGGTTAGGTTTTTGGATACTTGGGGTTTTTAGGGTTTTCCATTATTTATCAATAATAAATATCTCTTCGATCCTCATTGTAACACAATACAGAGGCATGTAGGGACCACATATCTTCTCAAAGATAAGATACCATCTCCCTATTTAGTTTATGTTTATTTTGTTTGTAAGCATACTTTATTTATTTGATATTAAGGAAATGAAGTATTATTTTTGTTGCATCTCTGTGTTTATGTTTATTTCTTTATTTTATTGCGTTCTTCGATAAATATGGATCAGCACTATCAGAACGGTCTACTATTTCTCATTTCTTCTTTGTAGGTCCCCAACGAGGTCAGGGTATAAGGAGTTAAGGCTCGATCTAGTTGAACCTTTGCAAGATAAGCCTCTCAAAACTTGACGACCACCCATAGGGGAGGCAAGAAAAGATGAGGGAGCATGAGATCTTATCAAAATATTTCTTTAGGAGGCCCTCAACAAACAAAGGGACATGGTGATGGATAACTTTTCCCAGATCCTTCAACGGTTGCCCATAAGTGGCGCATCTGCATCCAACAAGAACTTTGTTGGAAACTCTCCTTTCAATGTACAAGTAAACTTTGAAATTCCTATATTTGAAGGCCAGATAAATGTAGATCCTATGGATATATGGTTAAATTTTCTGGAAGCGTTTTTACCGATCCATGATTTCTCCGACCAAGAAAATATTACTTTTGCACTCCTCAAAGACACCCCCCATGTCAAATACTAGTGGGAAACGTACTTTGAGCAAAAGGATGAGAGGTAACCCTCTTTTTTCTCGGCCGCACCCACTTGGAATTCGTTCTGAGATGACATCAAGGAAAAATATTACCCCATGGGGAGCTATGAGGACAAGTACATCCAATTGACCACACTACGGAAACAAATGGATCAAGATGTGCACAATTTGAAGAATTTTCTCCATACCCTGCGAATAAAATTGGGTGTTAAAGATTTAGAGAAACATTTGGTGCTCAAGTAACACAGATGTTTGCACAGATAAATTCAGGAGGAAATGGAGTTCCTTGACATTATCTCACTTGGCACAACATATAAATATGTCACCAAGATCGAGAAAAAATTTAAGCATAAGTAGTAATACTTTGGATCTGCGAATATGAAGCTAGGGAAATGCGCCTCTGAACCGTAAAAAAAGGGGCAAAGCCAAAGTGGGAAGACTTAGAACAACACCACAAAGTGAAAAAAGGATACAAGCAATTGGTGTGAATTTCATAACAACTCCACTCACAACACAAGCGAGTGTCAGGTTGAACCATCGTTGTTGGCCGAACTGAAGGCATCTAGACCAAATACAATTTCTGATTCTAATTTAGAATTGGACAAGGGGAATCACAAAATGAAGTAGAACGTTGATGCGGAACCTAGTGCCACCATTGCCACAATAAGCTCCAGAGGGCGGAGCCCCAAGATCCAGAGGAGGGGGAGCACCTCTTCCATTTGGAGATGTGGGTAAACAGTTCTCCACTACAATTCCTTGTTGATAGAGAAAGAAAAATAATCTCATTCAAGAAAATTTTGTGAAGCGGATTAGCCTACCGACCACAACACATTTGCAACTATATACCATCGGGTGGCTTCACCAAGGAAGAGATCTTCACGTCAATCAATAGTTTCGCCTTTCATAAAACGTCAAGTCCTTCATGAATGAGGTACTGTGTAATGTTTCTCATCTTGACGTATCTGATGTATTATTAGGCTAACCATACTTGTGGAAGTGATATGTTTTGTATGAGTCTAGGCCTCGTTCTGTTATTATTACTTTGGGAAATAAGTGGTACAAGATACTAGAGGTAGTACAACCTTCTGACATCTCTTTGAATACTACAAAACAATGCAGTAACATTATATCACAAGCCAAGAAATTTGTTTTCATTACAATTTTCCCACAAGGAAAGAAGAATATTGTGGTCGCAACCTCGAAACAAGGCTCCCCTGCATAGTAGTAGAAGATGGAGAAAGTCATGGTGGAATACAAGGACATTTTATCCTCACCCACAGGGGTTCCTCTACGCTGTCGGGTAAAGCACTCCATTGATCTGACCCCAGGCGTATCGTTGTCTAATGGGCCAATATATTAACGTTCTGTTTTGGAGAATTATGAAATCAAGAGGTAGATCTAAGAGTTGTTGTAGAAAGGTAACATCAAACCAAGCTCATCACTTGTATTGTCTAAGGTTGATAAAGAAACCAGATTTATTGAACGCATCCAACACATTCACTGACAGGTTCATGATATCTTAGAGAAATCCAATTCCAAGTATAAGAAGTGACATGATCAACATCAATTTCTACACAAATTCGAGGTGGGAAAAAAATTTTGGTTTCATTTGCAGAAAGAACGCCTAACCGGAGCTCATCAGAAGATCATACCACTTTGATATGATCCTTACACCATTATCAAGGCTATGGGAGACAATGCATTTGAGGCCAACATTTCCCCATTCCTTGGCAGACACTCATTGTTCTATATGGATCACCTTTGGAAATACTTTCCACCATTACTGGACACATCCGACATTGCAGAACCACTCACACAAATAGAGTTAAACCCAGAATCCATGGAACAAGCCACAACTGATCAAATCATGGACACACAAATTAATAACACATGACAACAAAGGATCCAAATATATTGGGTTGTCAAAGTAGGCCAAATCCTTCACCAGGTAAAGTGGCTCACTAGGGACCCAGTGGAGTAGAATTTTCCTCATCTCATGGAGGAACTCAACACAAGGGGGACCATTGATTCCTAAGGGGGGAGGAATGATCCAGGTGGATATTGGTAGCCACCTACCTATTGCACTTGGACCCCCACAATTGTTTCTTTTCGTTTTTTGGTTTCCTTAATTGTATACAAATTTATGATTTTTGGTATTTTTTTAGGTCTTGAACTTCTGGAGCCGTTTTGAGGCCCTAAACAATGTTTTTTTACAAAATCACAGGCAACGTATGTGAGGATTGAAGTCCACATTTTCTATCGGCAGTTTTAGTCCTCATATAGATGTTTCTAAAGAGGTATTATGCACGTCAAACGAAGATCGTATGCCAAATTTACAAGCCCGAGAAATTGATGTACCAATTTACCCCAACGGGGCCCACAGAGTGTGTTTCATCTCCTAGGGTTAGTTTTTTGGATGTTTAGGGTTTTCCATTGTTTCTCAATAATAAATAAGAATTGGAGCCTCATTGTAACACAGTTCAGAGGCATGTAGCCATTACATCTCTTCTTAGAGATAAGCTAGCATCGCCCTAGCTATTTTCTATCTATTTTGTCTCTAAGAATACTTCAGTTATTTGATATTAATGAAATGATGTTTTATTTTTGTTACATCTATGCGCTTATGTTTATTTCTGTATTTTATTGCGTTCCTACATAAATCTTGATCACTTTTCCATTCTTATATATATATATATATATATATATATATATATATATATATATATATATATATATATTAGTTAGGCACTTCGTATTATGTAAAATGAGGATTACATAGACCAATAATTTTATGCTACTTGCTTGCCTAAAGGGTAACTAGACCAGCAGCATAAGTTCAGTCTTAACGTTGCTAAGACCTCGTCTAACTAGAGCACCTTTTAAATAGAAAATTATAAATATAGATTGGTTGTGTTTTACTTTGACATACATCGACATGAGAATACATAAAAATACTAGTAGTCAAGAAAAAAAAAAACCAATGAGTCATAACAACTATTGGGTATAATCTCCAAGCATCTTTGCTAGCCATCCAAACAAAATTTAAGATCCTCTAACAAATCGATAAAAAAAATGTGAATGTAAAAGGCAATAATTTCACTTTATGCATAACCCAATTGTTGAAAGATGAGATGAAATAATTAATTACCAATTTATGAGGTGGGATAATGAAATCTCCCCAGTTCTCATACACTTCTTATAAAATATCCCCCAAATGGTTTAAAGCTAGAATCCTCACACACCACCATATTCTTTAGTTGTATCCTTCAGTTGCAGGCACCTTAGCAAAGAAAATATGTTGACCTAGAAAGGAAAGATGGAGGAGAAATAAAGATACCAAAATCTCATAAACACACAAATTTACAAGAAATATATGCCAATGAACACCAAGACACCCACCAAAAACATATACTAGGAGTCTTAGAGCACTAATCTATGAGGTTGAAATACTCCTCTATATGAACCTTATCTTTGTCATAGTCCCAAATTGATTACACTAGAGCATTGAGTGGCACTCAATAGCCATAAGATTTGTATTACATCGCATAAGGGATAGACTACTATAGTCCCTAAAACCACCTTTTTGAAGGTTAGCTCATCTTATTAATAATGGATGCTCCATCTTGAAAGTAGTTCTCATTAATAGCCACATATTCATGAATTTAGGGGATTGACCTATAATCATAATCCCCATTTTTAAATAAGGCTCCAAGACTAAGCTCTTAAGCAAAAATATCTTAATGATTCGCCTCCTCATTCAAGTCTCATTTTATGACAAACAAGGAAATTATATCGAAGAGATGCTACATGTCGGAAGTAGTGCTCATTTATTGAAGAGTTTTCTGGATTATCCACAGTGTTATAGAACATTGGTCAACGTTTCAAATCCCAATGTGGATCCATCTTTAGGACAGGATCTAGAATAAAGGATTGAAAGAAAGATTTAGGTCATGATTAATAGTGAAAAATAAAAATAAAAAGATCTGACAAGACTTAATAATAATTGATATTTTATTATGATTTATTTATTTATTTTATTATATTTATTATTATTTTTTAAACTTACTAAGTAATATTTTAATAATCTATTTTTAAATAATAATTTAAATTTTCTATTTAATCATGTGACTTTAATTTTATTAATTTATTTATTTATTTGAAAATATTTTTTTTTACTAATTAATAATATTTAATTATTACTAATATTTGTATTTATAATAATTAATTTGGAATTATTACTAACTAATATTTTTTTTTAAATTGATTAGAATTAATTGATATAATTAATAATTTTGAGTTTAGTAGGAATAAATAATAATAATAATAATACTTAACAATAATAATGATGATGATGATGATGATGGTGATGATATGCATAACCACCGAGACCACCTTATCTATGCCAAATAAAGAAAATAGTTATTTAGTTTGATTTAAGATTTTATTCCTATGCTCAAAAAGCTTGGAGAGAAGCCTCCCGAGCTCACTATAATTTTGACATCTTAAAAGGCTAGGAAGGTCAGTATTGCAACAAATATTATGAAATTGAGCTCTAATGTGGTTGTACGCGGGGCACTCTAAGAGGAAGTGATTTTCATCCTCGATGTTCATATTCTCACAGAGATGGTAGATCCTTTCCATCCATGGTGTTTTAGGAACTGTCCAACGACCTGTTTCACTATGGAGCTCATGAGAGTTCATTCTAATCTTGGTTATATTAATTTTCTTCTTTGAGCTAGTTAAAATAGATAGATACTTTTGATCTTCTAGGGTGGGGTTGATGACCTCCTTATAATATCTTAATTTTCTTTTAGCTGCTAGATCTTTCTCACACCACATTTTTTTCTTTGAACTTAGAAGTAACAACTTTTTTAATGTTATTAATGTTTTGCAATGCAACATTCTCGTCGATCTCCCAATGGTTTAACCAGGCCCTGGTGTCTTTATACCAACCTCGTTTAAGCCTTAGGTGGTTTTGGCTAGAATTTAAAGCTAGCTTAGGAAGTCTATGGTCTCCTATGTTATTGAGCTTGTGCTTGTACAACAAAAGCCTAGTCATAGCTAGGCTCTCGATAGGGGAAAGACCCACTTCTATAAGGAGAATAGGATAGGGTGTATTTCTTTTAATTTTAAGGTTATACATTATAAAATGCTTCTGGATTTGCTCAATATTTCTCCAGGATTCTCTAGAGATGTTGCAACCTCAAACCTCACATCCATATAAGATAACAGGAGTGACTAAATTTTCAAAGAGGAACTTCTTTCTATCCCACATTACGAGGTTTGTCGTTTTACAATTATTTTCAAGACCAAAATAAGCTTTCCACCCCCCATTAATCCTTTTCTAAATGATATAGTTCCAGTTGAGCTTGTGATGAATATCAATTCCTAGGTACTTGTAAGAAGACACTTCCTCCAAGTTACTATTGTCATACATAAAATTAGCGTAAGTGTCCTTCTTGGATTTGATAATCATAACTTTTGTTTTTTCAGTGTTAACAGACATACCCATGGTAGAGCAGAAATCCTTAAGAAGTCTAAGTTGCTTATCAAGATCAGATGGGCACCTTGCGAGAAGAACAATATCGTCAGCATAGAGAAGAAGGATGATGACTATCCCAACTAAGATCGTGCCAGCACACCCTGCTTCCTCTAAACAACCTTCTAGCTTGTCGATGTAAATGCCAAATAGGGTAGGGGAGAGGGGGCAACCTTGTTTAACTCCGATATTACACTTAATATCTTTCGACCACCCCTCATTGCTCTTTAACTTGGCAATTACATTCTTGTATAACCTTATAGCGGCCGCTCTTAGCTCGAAAGGAACATTTAGCTCTTCTAATCTATTCCATAGGTTGTTTCTAGGAACCGTATCGAAAGCCTTTCTAAAGTCCACAAAGCAACAGAAGAGATTGGATTTATCATTGTGGCATTCCTCCACAATGATCCTAAGCATAACGAGGTGGTCCGTTGTTGAGTGCTGCCTTCTAAAACCCGCTTGGCCTTTAGCCTGTTTACCTTCACTTCCAAGCCAAATGCTCAACTTCTTTTCCAAAATAATACCATATAACTTGGCTAAGAGAGGGCTGATCATAATTGTCCGATAATTAGAGGGGTTATTTGTATCCCCACTTTTAAAAATAGGGATAATGAGGCTCTGAGTCCAAGGTTTAGGGAACCCTTGCTTGACCATTTGGTTGAAAAGCTTGTGGATGTGGGGGATGAGGACATGACCTCCAATTTTTAAGATTTCCACCTGGTAACCTTCAATGTCTTTAGCTTTTCCATTTTCCAGGCGTTTAACCTCAAAATAATAATTTACAATAATTGTTAATAAAATTAATAGAATTAACAAATTGAAGGGTTTTATAAATTATATATATTTTTGTTATTTAATATATTTATTAAACTTATAATTTATTATATTAACACTATAATTAATAAATTAAATTAAATTAATTACTAATTAATTATTAATAAATTAATAAATACAAATAAAAATTATTTACTAATTATACTAACATATATATATATATATATATATATATATATATATATATATATATATATATAATTTTTTTTTAATAGGTATTTATTCAATAATTATTATTTTCATTTTCATATTATTAAGATTTATATTAGGGTTTTAATATTTTAATATACTATATATTAATAATAATTATTCATTAATTAATTTGTATTAATTGTAAATAAAAATTAATTAATAAGGATAATTATTAAAAGTAAATAACTTAATAATTTAAATAAAAAAGAGAAAAATTAGGGTTGAAACTCTAGAATTCAAGGGAAGATAAACAAACATGAGATACTATACCTCAGAGAGACAAATTGGAGGAACAAATTTTTCACATAAGAGGCCACCAACTGTCACGCATTTCACATCCTCCATCCCTATTGAAGTTATGAGGATGTTTTATAATGTCAGGTGCCTCTCTAATTTTCCTTCTTCGATAATGTTCTTCTCTCACAATGATAGTGACACCCTCTAGTGCTCATTAATAGGCACGTATTCATGAATTTAAGGGATTGATCTATAGTCATAACCCCCATTTTTAAATAACGTTCCAAAACTAAGCTCATAAGAAAATTTAGCTTCATGATTTGCATCCTCATTCAAGTCTCATTTTATGACAAAGAAGGAAATTCTATAGAAGAGAGAAAAATCTTAATTTATTCACGAAATGATTATGTTTAACTTAGATCCCTTAGAACTCACACCATAAAACATACGCCTCAACCAAATTATTTAAACATTCCTTAATCCCTAGGAGTGAGAAATTATTAAATTTGTTGTAGGATTGTGAAGACTCCACATCACACCTCTTTCCACTAATTCCTCTTTTTTCTTGAATGAATTTAATGATGTCCATTACAATTTACTACTATGTTATTTTCTACTATTTCAAAACAAAAAGGTCACTTATCATAATGCTATTACATGTTGTCAAATGTACTTACCAAAAATGTTAAAAAATATGACTATAAAAAATATCATACATTCTTTAAGATAAAAACTTTTAGATTTATCGGTTTATTGGGTCGTGGTTCATGCAATTGAACTTTTAATATGCAAGCGTTCTGTATCATTGCTTCTGCTCGCCTGCATTTCTCGGCATTTTCTCCAGTTATCTATTCCTTTGCATATGCGTTGGTTGCTGATGGGTTGCACTTGGAGTTCTCTATGGGTATATATGTCTTATAATCTGGCATTGTTATCGTTGGGTTGCAATTTCTGGCGGTTTATGCGGATAACCCTGTTCTCAGGGGTTTTGACTCAGCAGTTTTCTTACGCTTGCTCTGTTTCCTCTTTTTATTTCTCGGTTCATTCTCCACAACGTTGTGGTGTTACCTCTCGGCTCACTGTTTCTGATATAATATTGGTGGTGTTGTTTTATCGTCAGTATCAGTTATCTGCGTCTCTTTATGGTTGGCCTTCAGCCTCCTTTACTGTTGCTTTTCGGAGGCGGGTTCATCATAGTGGACATGTTCTTCTATTCTTGACTTATCTGCTCTTTCCTGTCCATATGGCTACAGGCCTCTTTGCACGATATTTAATTGTCAGTATGGTGAAATCGCATGCTAGGAGGCCCAAACGTTATTGGCCTACCAAGTCTGCTGATGGAAACAGTCGACTGGGCCGCATAATAAATACAGAGGTTGGAACCAGTCGACAGGGCCGCAAAACAAATACAGAGGTTGTACAGGAGCTGGCTCAGGTTTATGAAGCTAGCAATCCGGATACGATTAAATCCACAATTCAAGGATGGGAGGTAGAAACTGACACTGAGGAGGTAAGTATGGAGGAACAACTCTCTCATTTGGAATTTTTAACGGATCCAGGTAATACTCACGGACGGGTTTCTCTCTTCCAGCAATCCGTCAAGACATACTGGAAGATGAAGTGCCTCCTAGCAAAGGCTTTGGCGGCAACTAAGAGGCAGAGTCTTACCTCTTCCATTCTGTTTGAGTTGCAACAGTTGAAGATGGATATGCATGCCATCTCCAAGATACAGATTTAGTTGAATGATCAGGTGGGCAAGTTGGAACAGCAGGTGCAGCTCCTTCATCGCAGAACACAGGTGGTTGGGCAAGCTGAAACTACTTCGGTTGCTGCTTTAGTTGGTTAACTCCCTTCTTGATTATGTAATTTTGGATCCTGTTAGTTACTTTTTTGGCTTTTGCTGTAATTATTTTGGACATACAACAACCCTTATAGCTGTTAGATCTAGGCTTAGACAATTTCGTTTCTAGTCTGCTTACAACTCGTTGCGGTGGCCAACAGACCTGGTTTCCTTCGGGCAAGTTGAGGTCACTGCATTGGTTTTTTACTGTATGACTCTCTGCCCTTTATTATGGTAAATGAAAGGTCCTATGAAGCTTACAAAAAAAAAAAAAAATTTAGGTTTGTCTCTTTTTTTTTTCCTACCATCATATTTTTATATAAATTTAATTCCTAAAACATTATATATTTTTAATATTTCTAAATCTACATGGATTTAGTCATCTTTTCATAAAATCTAAAACATATATTTATTTAAAATCATAATAAAAGCTCTCATCATTAAAATAGTAATTATTTTTTAATAAAATAATGTTGTTTACAATATTTTTCTATGGTTTTTATTAACAACATTACAATGAAAGCCTTTTTGTGAATATAAGACATTTCCTTTTCCGTTTATTGAGAAATATGCTTTTCAAAATGATATATATATATATATATGAAATAAATCCCTGGTGCAAAGATACTTATCAAATACCAAAACTCAACTCTCGCATAACCAACAAACTTGGCTTTGATTTTAAAATTTTTAGAAGTCAATTCACCATCTATAAATCTTAAATTAAATTGTCTTCATTGTTGAAGGGAAACATATGCATTTATTTAGTACCCCAGTGTCTGATTACCCATTGTTTTGGGTTGAATTCATACACTCATAAGAGACAACTAGAGTTAGGGTTTTATATTGGGTTGGGATTTGTGAAGGGTGAGGGTAGAGGGTCTCTATAAATTGGCACGGTCTGGAGAGAACGATCAAATTTGGTTGGTCTCTCGAGAGAAGGGAAGTATTTGGAGAGTAGTGGAAATGCTTAAATGGAAATGGTCAGTGCCTAAGTATTATGGGAGTAGTTGAAATGGTTTGAGTGGAAAGGCCTATCTCTGAGTTTTATCTTTCCATGGTCTTCCCAATTTTACTATATTCTGCTACTCTACTAAGGAAACAAGCAACACTGGTTTTGGCTGTCAGTGCCATCGGTAATAGAGAGGCCAGGCTAAAAAGCCTTTGGAAAGTCATTAACACATTGGAGAGCAGTTGGATGCTGAGGAAGAAAAGAATGGCTGCTATGATTTTTCTATGGTTTTGGTTTTTGAAATGAAATAATTAGGGTTTTCAAAGTTTTGTTGAGGTAAAATGCATCGGATGATAGTTCAATGGATAGGTTCGCTACGATTTTCTGAATTAATTATGTGTGACAATTGTCTTTAAACAGAATTATTATGTGTGAGATTTATGTGCCAATTGCCTACAAATTGAAAGCAATTTTGCATATAAATTTTGCAAATTGTAAGCAATTTTGTGTTTATGTATGACTAATTTTATGAGAAAATCATATGCAAATGTGCATAGAGTTTGCTTAAACAAAACATGGGATTTATTTATATTCAACCTTTGGATTGTTTATGGTTTTGTGTTATTAATGGGTGTTCATATTACAGGTTTAAACCGCGAGGATAAGTGAATTTCCTCATTGGCCTCTTCAGTTTTCCAAACAGCCGATGAAAGCCTGAAGATGTTGAAGTGTGGTAGAGGCACAAAGATGTGGGTCAGTGGTTTAATGGTTAAGTGGGGATATTTAGTTTTATATATCTTATTGTCTTTTAATGATTAAGTGAGAAGATTTTGTTTTATAATCCTAGACAAGACTATGTAGGCCCGTAAAACGCTCCAAGGTTCCGCATAAAAATTTTCTGCTGAAAAAAAAAATACACCACATTCCTCGCTTTTTCAGCAATAAGGGTAAAGGGGCTAGAGCAACCCATGGTATTTCGATTTTGGAAATACCATTTAATGCTCCAAGTATTTAGGTATTATCTTCAGCGTCCTATGTGGGTTTTGAAACACTTATCTCTCACTTGAAATGAAAGATATAGTCCTCATAACACCGAACAAGCTTGAGCTAACCTTCTTCCATAGTATTATTGGAAAATACCATCTAGATTCTTTATTGAAACGTGAAAGTATCGTAAGCTAACCTTCTTTCCATAGTATTAATGGAAAATACCATCTAGATTCCTTATTGAAACTCGAGCATCAAATATAATATGAAGATGTATTAAGTGTAAATTTTAAAATGAAAAATATAAATTTTAATAAGAAATTGTAAAAAGAAAATTTTAATTAAAAAAATTACAAATTTTAAATTTGAAAGCATATAGCTTTTATAGATACATTAAAATTATATTTTATAATTATTGGAAGATAATTCTTCCATACTCATATTAGAATTAGTTGCATATTTTTAGGTGGATGTTGAGAGAATATCTCAACCTCTGTATTCATATTTAGAAGTAGTTGGATCTCAGCAACACTATAAATATTGTGATGTATTCGTCTGATTAATATAGAGTAATAGATTATATTATTTGTGTGTATTTCTGTGTGCAATAGTTGCTCTGTCTAATTTTAATATGGTATCAGAGCCTCTACTGGCTTAAATCCCTCATGGGATGGCCAGGAAAATGTGAGAGATATGAGATTGACTATGGTGTAGGAAAGTAGCATAGTGTAGATATGTTTTTCAGCGGTATTTGTTTTTTTTTCACCAATTCAATTGCTCGAGTGCCTGGCTTGGAAATCACTTGCATTGTGCAGTGGAGGAACCTGCACTCTCAGTGCGAACGGTGGAGGCCATTTGTGGGATTCTGCGAAAAGAAAATTCCAGCATTTTAGACCGTGTATGCTGAATGGCGTCCATAATTTTTCTTTTCAAATTAAACCCTATGTTGGCGTCAATTGCAATCTATATGCTTTGCACAGGTGCGAGATTTAGCTTGTTGATTAATAGACTGCTAGCCTTGGTTGTGGAATTTTCCATACTACTGGGCGGGATTGATATTAATATCAATTTTAAATACCTGTCGATCAATCCATACACCACAGCTAATACTTTGTCTCTCTGATCCAAGGAACACTATGGAGAGACCGTTGCCATGCAGCGTGAGTGAGAACGTTGCCAAGCTATGTGGAGAACTTCCTGCAATCAACATTGGACTAATGCTGCCTTGCTGCTGCATTATCATTCTCCATGACCTGCTGCGTGATCTCAACCTGTCGTGAGGAGGATTTGAAGGAGCACGTGAATCCCAAGGGCAGAATTTAGTTTCTGCCGATTGCTTCACAGATGCAGGACGTGTTTTTCCAGTGCTCCAGGGCCACGTTCCCGTCGCCGCTTAGCATAAATGCTAGAGTTCAGTCACTATGAGAAGATACCTGCTAATTTCTGAAGCACAACAAGCATTAAGTTTCATGGAAATTTCCCCTTCATCGTGTCACAACATTGTTGACCATTGCCATCTATCTGTTCTGAATGCATAAAGCATTTGGGGCCTACGTTGATTTCCTTGTGCAAATCAGCTTTACCAAAGATATGGATGTAGAATCAGTCATCTGACTCTTTTCACCTCATTCAACATTTGAAGGCCAAAGAAGAAACATATATACCAAACCTGACCATACCCGGGCTATATCAAGCAAATGACGTTAGTGAGAAGGGCAGTTTTTTTTCGAAATAATTTTATGTCTGGGTTGGTGGTTTCTAATCTACCAAGAACACGTTACAATGAAGCGAAGAAAGCAGCGAATTTGATTGGGAACAACTGGGGAGCATCATTCATGGGAGAATAATTGCATTGGTGGAGTGTGTAGCTTGTTCATTTGTAGAATTATGAAATTTTTTGTGAGATTTTTGTAGTGCAGAACCAATCATTGAACAATTTAGCATTATTTAAATTAGTAAATCTCGATGTTCTTTGGTGCCGAAAGAACAATTGGCTAATTTTATTGTGTGAATTTGTTATATACTAATGGGTCTTGTTGTGCTTCAGGCTTCAAGAGCATCAGTTATAGGGTATACAATGAGATCCTTGTGTGTAAAGGTCACTTTGTAGGATTGATCGCTGATCATATTCTGTACCTAGAATATTTTCCTATAGACTGTTGAAATTTATTCTTCGGGGTTATTTCACAAATGGAAATATTTCAATAGGGTAGTTCAGTGTCGAGACTCTTCTTCGGGGGTGTTAAGATTTTTTAATCTTACAAATTCAACATTGTTGGTCAGAAGCAGATGTACTTTAAATGGGTTGGAAGGTAAGCTCGAAGATGTGAAGAAAGAAATAGCGGAATCCAGAAGACTGCAGAGTGGGTAGAGTTGCTGATGAAGACCAGTGAGACGAAGATAATTTTTTATTGTTATGATATGTAAGAATTAAGGGGGAGTATTGGAAGATAATTCTTCCATACTCATATTAGAATTAGTTGCATATTTTTAGGTGGATGTTGAGAGAATATCTCAACCTCTGTATTCATATTTAGAAGTAGTTGGATCTCAGCAACACTATAAATATTGTGATGTATTCGTCTGATTAATATAGAGTAATAGATTATATTGTTTGTGTGTATTTCTATGTGCAATAGTTGCTTTGTCTAATTTTAATTAATACCACTTTTTATTAAAATAATAAAAATGAAAATACAGATGATAAATTTTAAGATTTCTAGATTTGTTGAATAATAAGGTTGATGAAGAATTTCTAATATTGTTCTTTAGTATTAAGGGAATATGTTATATAATTTTTTCATTGTGATATAGGAAGAATTCAAATTTCAATAAAAATAAAAATAAAATGTAGAATTTTAATTAAAAATTAAAAAATAATTTTCAAAATTTAAAGAATGTGATATATAATAATTGATAAATCTAAAATGTATTATATACTTAAAGAATGTACTACAAAATGATTGAAAAATATATCATATTTAGTAGAGATGGTGGAATTTTGGTAGACAAGAAATTATTCAATTAATTCCAATTTTGATAGTGTTTAAATTTTTTTTAGTGGGGAAATAGGTTCCGTACCATCCTGAAGTTTGAGTAAGTTGTAATTCTGATTTTGTAAAATTTATTTTCAGAATTTTTCAAAATTGTGACAAAATTTCCATTATTTTCTAGTGAAATTGAAAGAAAAAAAAACTAGATTTAAAGATTTGTTGGTGTTGGTCCCAAAAGATTGAGATACCAAAATTTCTTGGTCTATTGATGATGAATTTGTAATGTAGTTCTATAATATAAAGAGAATATATTTTTCACTCTTTCTTAAAAAATGAAAAATACAAATTTCAAAAAATTTAACATATAAAGATTGATATAATAAAAATACATTATATAACTATAATATTTCATTTAAAAAGGGGGATAAAAGAAAAATACAAATATCCAAAACACTATGGCATCATAGATATTGATATTTAGATATTTAAAGATTTGTTGGGTAAAACATATTTCGAGATTTGTTGGTGGATTGATGAAGAATTTGTAATGTTTCCATAATGTATGATATCATTGAGCCTAAGTATTCTGTATGTGAGTATGTCTACCAAAATATTCACTTGAATATTAAATTATATATAACTTTCTGAATATTTATATTATATATAACTATTTGATCTTATTAATGGACCAAGATTAATTATTAGTCAGCTATGTAATATTATATATAATTTGAATGGATCTTAAATTATATTATTCATTTAATGGCTCTTTTATAATATACTTAAATTTGAATCGATCATAAATTATCTTTAACGATTAAAAATTACCACATTAAACAACTTTACTTTTTATTAAAGACAATATATTTTCTTAAATGGAAAAAAAATGCTAATTCAACATAGAATCGAAAATACTCGTATATCTTTCGATATTTATTTGGAAAAAATATTTGTAAAATGATTGAATTCAAACTTTTGCTTACAGTCCATAGTAATTTATGATATATCTTCATGTTTTATCACATTAGGCAGAAAATTCTCCAACAGCTTTTCCAACCAACCAATGTGATTCATCTTCGGGACTAGATGAGAGAGATTAAATCGAGTCAATAAGCTTATATAAATGTAGAAACTAGTTGTTGAAAAAAACAACTAGTTTGACTAGTATGGAAAATCTTTTGATAAACAAATTATATTGTTAATATACATAAGTTTATACACTAAATGTGAAAGTAGCTCTTGAAAAAGGAACTAGTTTGACTAGTAAAGAAAATCTCATGATAAACAAATTATATATATATATATATATAATTAAAGTATTGAATAAAAATAGAAAGTTTGACTAAAATCTAACTTTCATTTTTGGAGAAACAATATCCTTATTGTGGTAGCAAGGAAATTTGAGTGATACATATATCAACTTTTTAATTTTGAAATTTGGAGGAAACAAGCTACTTGTGCCTTTGCAATATGCATGGATTATCTCTTCATGGCAGCCTAAAATTTTATAGAGCTTTCGATAATTCATGTCAAATCTTCCTTTGATACTTAAAAATTCAAGCTTGGTAGATGTAACAAAATGTTTGAGATCAAGAGTTGATTTCCTAGTATAAGATACACCATACTTGAATACCATAGCCCATATAGCGAGGCCTTAAAACCAAAACAATTGAAATATTTTATTACCAAATATAGAGCATGCAATGTATCTGTAGAAGAATTTATAATTACATAGTTCCTATACCATCTACACAAAAATTAAAATCCTCTAGCAGCACATGAGAAATGAGAAATGTGAAAGTAAAAAGAAATAATTTCATTTTGTGCATAACCCAAATTTTGAAAGATGAGATGAAATTACCAATTTATGAGGTGGGTAAGCTTCGTAGTTCTCACAACCACCATAATATCCTCAACGTTGATGATCCTAAAACCCTCACATGCCACCACCTAAGTTGATGATCATAAAGCCTTCACATGCCACAAGCTTATTGATTTGTATCCTTTGATTGCGAGTTTCATAGCAAGAGAAAATAATGACATAGCCGGGAAAAATGACGAGAATTAAAAGAGACCAACCTCTCATAAAAACAAAAAAATTGTAATAAATCTAGGCCAATAAACACTAAGACACCCACCAAAACCGCATACTAGAAGACTTACAAATTACACTAGACCATGAGGTTGAAATACTTTGCATGAATCTTAGTTTTTCCATAGTCTCACATTTTATTGTACTACAACAATGAGTGGCATTCAATAACCATAGGCATGGTATTCCATTACATAAGGACTAGATTGTTAAAGGAAGTTCTTTTAACCATCTTTCCCAAAGGGGGAGTTAGCCTCCCAACAATGAATGCTTTATGTTGAAAATAATGTTTATTATTTGCCCATAATTTTTTATTAACAACATTAAAATGAAAGATTTCTTTAAAATATTTTGATATTTCTATTAAAGGAGAAGAATATACTTTCCAAAAATTAAAATCTTTTAATCATCTTTAAAAATTTAGCAATAATTACACCAAACATATAATTTAAGTATGAAAATTTTATGTGTAATTTATAAGATACACAAATCAATGGTGAAACATAATTATCTAATACTAAAACTCCAGTTTTGCAAATTAACCAACTTGTCTTCATTTAAAATAGATAAATTGGTAAGTCAATTCACCTTATATTTATAAACTTTAAATTAAGAAAGCAGTCTATTGCACCACACAACAACTCTTCATCGTGTAATTGTCTTTATCTAAGATAAAAATACGCGTTTATTTAATATCTCCATTGCCAGAGTACCCATTGAGGGACTGAACCAATACACACCTTGAGACAACTAGAGGGGTTAGGGTAGGGTTTTATATGGCGTTGGGTATATGAAGCCTCATGGTAGAAGGGTCTCTCTGTAAATTGGCTTGTTGGGTTGAACCAATACACACATTGAAACAACTAGGGTTCTATATGGGGCTGGGGTTTGTGAAACCTAAAGGGTAGGGTCTCTCTATAAATTGGCTTATGCTGTGTTTTTTTATTCCATGCGTCAGGAGAGAACGATCAAATTTAGTTAAGCTTTCTAGAGAAAAGAAGTCTGTGGAGAATATTGAAAATGAGTAGTTTGGGAAAGTCTGTGGAGAATATTGAAAATGAGTAGTTTGGGAAAGTCTGTGCCTGATTTTTATTAGAGTCTTGGTAGTAGTTGAAAGGGTTGAGTGGAAATGGTTTGGTCTTGGTAGTCTTCAGTAGGAATGATCCCATGAATCACTAAAAACAACATAAATCCCGGTCCAGGTTAGAACGTGTGGAGCAAAGATTTGGAATTCATAGCAATATTTTGTTAGATTTATGGTCTTGATCCAGCCTTGGTGAAATTCCTGTCAGTATTGCATGAAGCCATATCGTGCAATTTTGAGCATCTAGGTGGATTACGAGCCTCGAAGCTTGAGATGGTTGAAGAAATTGCTGAGTGCTCTTAGGTGAGATCAAGAACTTTGAGAAATTGTAAGAATTAATTGATGTATTCATTAAGGTGTAACTGAATTTTATGACTGGAGAAACAATTATTCCTGTTTAAGAAACTGTCACTCTACCTCAAATAAACTATAGCAATCAAAATATGTTTTTATGTTTTTTAAGTTGAAAACAGGTTTAGAGTCTAGACTATACCTGTTTTTCCCATTGGCACCTTTAGTTGTCCAAACAACCGGTGCAACCTGAGAGGTGCCTATACCTGTTTTTCCCATTGGCACCTTTAGTTGTCCAAACAACCGGTGCAAGCCTGAGGGTGTAAGTGTGGTCGATGAAGCGTTGAGGATACCAGGTACAGTTTCTGGTGAATTTTGGTAAAACAAACACCCAACATACCACACTTCATGTCTCGCTAGTGACACTGCATGTCCACACATAAGTTATACCTTTTTGTTGTTGAATATATATTATTATAATGTAATTGTGTCTGCAATGTGGGACTAACGTTGCAGTAGGATTTGATTATTGGCTTCTATGTTTGGTGGTTGTATATTGAATTTATTCTTAGCCTGTGGTGATTCCCCATAATTATTCTGTCAGGTTGTTGTCCTCTTCTACATTATCTGATTTTGATTTTATTCCTATCAGAGTTTGTTATCATGGTGATTCAATTCTAGAATTATTCTGTCAGGCTGTTGTATCGTGTACTTTTTATGCAATATTTCATTTATTCTGAGCTATTTATCATGTACTTTTGTATATGCTTTCATTTTAAATGGAGTTTGAGATTTTTGTTAGAAATTTCGTTTGCTAAGTTATGTGACATGTCAAAGTAATACTGAAAAGAAATTGAGGTGGAATTTCCGGCGTTATCTGTTTTCTTAGTATCGTTTATTGTTCTATTTATTTATTTCATTTATTGTATGTACATTAGTTAAACGAGGCTACAATTTGTTGGGGATAATATTAGTGAAAATTTAGGGGTGACTTTGAGAAAAAAAATCTGGTGAAATTTTGAAAATCTAGGTTACAATTCACAAGTTTTGAGGATTTTTGAGTGCTTTCGTGAATTTTTGATACTTCTAAATCCATTTCTATATTAAGCGAAAAAAAAAACTATTTAAAAATCTAGATTAGATTTTTTGAAAAAGGTTCCTCAAAGGTATAATTTTGGTAGACAACACCTTTATAATAGTGTTAGTTGTATAAAACACCACTTGTTACTTGTTGTTTTTATTTCATTTTGTTATACAAGTGCATTGTGTGTAAACTAGGCCAGATATTGGGCACGACAAATAACTTGTTCTTGTTACAACGCCCTTCCCTTGGCAACATCTTTAGTGATGACTAAGTAAAGTTTTTGGTAAACCACCATTAAAAATCTAATCCTGAATGAAAACTTTAACCGACAATGTCTACATCACCATTCATGGATATGCTCGAAAATATAGGTAGACAAATTTTGTTTTAATGAGGTTAAAAGTTTGGTATGGAAATAATAAGCCAACAGGATGGGTAGCGAAAATGGAGTCGAAAGCAATAGCTAGGGTGTTGAAGTTACGAAAAATAAGCTCGTGGTAACTCGGTGTACCATTTTGTGGCTAAGCTTTTGTGGCTTATTGGGTTAGATGAAAAGTCGCAGTAGAATGGAATCATCTATTAATGAATTTGATGCACACCAAAGATGATATGTCTTGACATGGTTTGACGGGTTGATTCACCTTCGGAATTTTGGAATATCACTCGGAAAATTTGTGGGAATTTTCGGCCAAAATGGAAAATGGTAAATCGGATCATTTGTTAGGCGGGACAAAGCTGATAAATCCAAAGTTTTAATTAATGGTAACTATACGGTAGGATATTTCCGTGAAATTGATAGCAATGGGATTAAGTCCATTACCTCGAAAAGGATATCCAAGATATCCTAGAATAACTGACGGTTGATATTCCATGCCTCCGAGTAACCAAGGTTAGCGATACCAAACAAACGTTGAGACGGAATTTGAACATATGACCAAGGTATGGTTGACTCTCGAACGAAGGATTTATTTATCACAACTAACTAATATTTCCCCTAAAAAGTTTGATTTGCAAAGGGTTCCCTTGAAAGAACTAAATATGATAAGGTTGGCCTTGAAAGGTTTGACCTTGAAAGAATGGCCTTGAAAAGGTTGAATTTGAAAAGTTGTTTACAAATTTCTTGTACTAGGTTGTCCCAAAGGCATTTGAGGTATAGACTGATTATAGCTAATAAAATTGATAAACATATGTTTGAAGGATAGCATGTTTAATAGGTTGTACTTATACTTGAGGGGTGATAGGAGAAAGAGATTTGAGGTACTCCTTTGGATAGGTGTTTGAGGTGTACTAGGTTGCTAAACAAATGTTTGTGTAGAATATTGGATAGGAGTATGTGGACTACTCGGACCGGAGTTTACGACTTTATTGTGGAACATATACATGTGGATAAACTTGAGAATCCGAAGTGAAAAGATTGGTGGACTAGGTAAGAACAATTTTGAGTTGGCTCGGTAAAAATTTGGTAAATTGGTATATGTGGAGCACCTTGAAATGTTGTTGAGAAAACGAAGGGGCTCGAGAAGGTGTTCGTTCTGAATGAGGAATTTTATTATGGGTTGTGACACAAAGGGTTGACCTAGACCGGCAATTTAACCATAGCTTTGATAGTTTTTTAGTTAAAACTTGTCTTGCAGTCGTAGGATATGAACCCGACAAAAGGTTGCCCTTGGGTAGAGGTTTTCTCCTTGCGAGTAGAGGTTCTTTCCCCGGTGAAGAGTTTTCCCCCTAGGTAGATATTTTCCCAAATTGTAAATCCAAAATTGGGATTAACGGTAATAAAAGTGAAAATAGACAAAAAAACTATGGCAACAAAAAATAAATAATCAAAACATGCAAATTGGAGCCAAAAACAATTGCGAGCCATTTTATCAAAAATATTTGGAGATCAAAAATAAGTTAAACGATGATAAAAAATATATCGGTCTAGCTAGCTAAGTGGTTGGAATAGCCCTCGATTATCCCACCCAAAACATTGCTATATTGTTTGCTCATTTCAAAATATAAATGTTGCTCTCTTGGAAATGTTGTTGCTCGCCAACTTCGGACTAATGGTTGGGATGCTTCCATAACAGAGAGAGGAAAATTCTAGGAATTTGGAAGTTATCATGTCCAAAACTTGAGAAAAACCGAGAAATGGTTTTCTCTAATTCAACTTTCAAAAAATTGCCCTTTTTGCCTACCTCCTCTGAAAGCGCTCACTAAGTGAGAATTTGCGTAAAATCTGATCGATACATTGCTCGGATAATTTGAGGATTTCTTCTCGAAAGCTCTATTAAAACCCGGAGAAAACCCAAAAATGGTTTTCTCCTAATTCCGGCTTTTAAGATCTCCTGCCAACTCCTATAGCTTCTCCTTTAAGTAGAAAGTTTGTGTAAATGGGTTGATCGAGATGCTCGAAATGCTCGGAGATTTCAACCCGACGGACTCTGCTAAAAAAAGGGTACACTCATTAGCGCACGCTACTTGGCCACTTGACTTCCACAGTTGTTGCGCGCCCCCTTAGCCTCTTGGCCCCACGAGTTGTGTTGTCACATTAGCTCTAAAAAGTGTTTTTTATTCCAAGTGTTGGGTTTATGGTCCCTTTACCCTTATTTACTTATTTGAACTTCTGTCCCAAAAAGAAAAATTGACCAATTAATATTTTAGCTATCAACTAATTAGAAATATTGGGTCATACGAAAACATTGCTTGTCCTCCGTGTGCAAATATGTGGGCCACCACCATTGGCACAGTGCGATTGAGACCCGATGCCTCGATCATGCAAACCCACGAGTGTGACTATGCCCCTACGTTGGTCTACCCATAACGGACCCCTCAATTTCAGGATCCCAAAGTGATCCCTCACCACACCTATCTCGTAATCAATCCTACCGGATCCCAATGCCACCATGGCCAATCATCGTCCAGGTCACATCTCTCGGTGGCATGTTGCATATGGCTATATCTCTTGTGCCATGGGGTGAAACCCCCAACATGCATCAATGCTCCATGGCTCTTCTTTGTGTCATAGCTACGAGAAGTGTATAATATGCCCCATTAATGATTTGTGCTCATGTTGTGTTGTGGCTATGATTGTATAAGATGCCCCACCAAGCGCACTTCACCAACAAATCACCTCTCTCCAATCCAACCCACGACTCAATCCAATCGGCCTTTGCTCTCCCAAAGTCGAGATGGAATTACCGAAGAGGCATGCGACATGTGCCCCAGCGACAATTAGAAACTATAGTATATGTTGTGTTTACGGGTCACTACTCTTGCTATACTCCCCAGAGCTAAGAAGATCGTACCATCATAGGATACCAACTCATGATCTCCCACCGTACTCCTGGTCTAAGAATCCAATGTGGTGATATCTGCATATGGAACACATCTATAGATAGTAGTCGCCAACCCATACTCAACTCATGTTGCTCTGTCTACTTTGTCAGCGAGAACTACCTAAAAAGAAGGCCCCTCTCTCTATAAGAGGCCCAAGTGGGCAAGGTATGCTACAAGCCCCATCAATGCGCTAGAGAGTGTTGCTCTGAAAGTACTTCGGTGCTGCCCCAACTATATGTGCATCTGCTAGCACAATAGTTTGTTGAATGGATGCTACAAGCAGCAAACTCTCCCTCTCTTGATGCGGAATATCATGCTCTTACGCCTACTAGCCTCCCTATCGACCTTCAATATCTCTCAAGGATAAGAATATCTACAACTACTACTACCATGCTAGATGTGCGCACATCATGTGCTCCTCCTCGACTAACCCTTGCTCCACCATATGCTTCTCGGGCCAGATCATCACACGTGACTCATCATCACGAGTATCTCTCATCGGGTCCTACGGCTTGCTCACCACCGCACGGCGGAAAGAAAAATATGACCCCTACGACGCTCAACTCCGGATGATTTCTCATGCTCCCCGAAGCATCCTCATATGACCCCATGGAATCATGCGAAGAAGAGTCCTCTTCCAAGCATACAAAAGGAAATTCCTCTTTGCTCTACCTTTGCCACATCGTTTGCATCACACAAGCATGAGTGATCAGGCCTTCAAGGCTCTTTGCACATGAAGCAAAGTCCCTTCCTCCTCAAATCATTCTTGCTACAGATGCTCAGAGTAATCTCAGGATGACATGCCCTCTACCTTGGATACATCGATAACACCCTCGTAGCTCTATCTCTGCTAAACATGGTGTCTCGAGATGCTCAGCAATACCCTCATCGACCACAGGTGGTGCATCCCAAGGTAAACCTAATGCCCATGTCCATAAGTCCCCATAAGAGACCTCTATTATTTAAGAAAGGTATTAGATCTCATGTTAAGACAAAACTCCTCCGTTCTTCCACCCAAGGATCTCGACCCGGTCACCGGTTCCATCCCCATGGACAACCTTCTCTATAACAACAGGATAAGCGTGTTTACCTTCCATACAACAAAAAGAGTTTTTGATGACTTACCGAGGCATTCGCCGGCCATTTCTCGATCGGCATTGGGTCAATATATTTCTTTTAATACTTGAAGGTCCAAAGATTTTCCTTCTCGATTAATATCCATGCTAGTTTTGCTCCCGAAGGAAAAAGGTATTTTGTTCCCAGCCTAGCCAACCTTTGGGTCTAACAGGCCTACTCCCAAGCCACCCGAAGTCACATGATCGGCCTTTGACTCCTAGCTAAGAATCTTGCCACAAATCTTATTGAGCGAGCTAAGATACTTTTGGAGATGACTCATGACGGTGGCCCAATAAGCAGGATGGCCATTGCAACATATTTAATCGGGCAGAATACCTCTAGACAACCACTTATAGCTCAGGTACATTAGAGAGCTTCTATCTTTGCTATGATCCCTTCACAAGACTTTAATGAGATAGGAATCCTGTTTTAAAATAAAGCCCAAATACTTAAAAGGGGTCACGAAGAGATTTGATTTAAAGTGCGTGTTAACTTCAATCTACCCAATTCCCTCCTAGAAGCCCGGTACTTAGTCGGGGAAGAATTTTCTCATTTATTTAGAGTCTTGTTGCTTTCGAAAAGGTCAGAATCTCCTTAAGACAAAGCTGATGTTCGGGGTTACCATTGCTAAACGAGAAGAATATCATCAACAAACAACGGATACATAACCCATAGATTTACGGCCACTTCAATTCCTCTAAGATCACCTTCCCTCTTGGTGCATGGATCATTAGACTCAATCGCCACTTTGACCGGCCAAGAATAGAAAAAGGGAGAGAGGACATCCTTGGCAAAGGCCCCGCGAGGATGTGGAAAAAATATATAGCCGCACCATTAATCAAAATAACATGGCCCGAGAAGGTTGTGATGCAACTCGCAAACCATGCGAAAAAATCAAATCGAGAAGCGGATGTCAACAAAGTCTCAAATACATCTAGCTAATTCTTTCATAGGCTTTTGAGAGAATAAATTTTGACAATAGCTCCCCTTTTTACTGCTTTTCTTGAGACTATGTAGAGGTTTCTTTGAGCAACCCCACTACTTCGTGAATTTTTCTACCATCTAAGAAACCAAATTGCTTAGCGAGATATGTTTGGATAGGAAAGGTTTCATTCTTGATGCAATCACTTTAGGCTGTCAGAACTTGTAGACACGGTGCATAGGGAGATGGAAGTGAACTCATCAGAAGAAGAAGGATGGTCTGGTTGGGAATGAAGCTAGGGAAAGTTGTGTTGAAGGGTTGATAGATGGTTAGAGAGATGGGATTCCTCGAACACATCGGCCAATCTGTCCCTAAAACTACAAATAAGTGTTGGAAATATTCAGCGAGTCCAAGCATCGAGCCATGGAATTTTTTCCATGTGGCCTTTCGTTTCCTCTTTGCTCTTTTAAAACGGGTTCCATGATATTTCCCATTTCCTTCCTCGTCCATATAACGAGGAAATAATTGAGCAACCTTTGATAACGTATGGAAACTTCCTCCAGAGCTAAGAAGAGGGTCTTTAGTAGGTTACCCTAAGTGGCCAATATCATCAAAGGATTTTGCCTTCTCTCCATTGAACACGAATTTCCCAAATGGTGTTAATATTTCTCCTTCCTTTAGCATAGTTAGAAAGAACTTTGTGTTTTCATCTGACTTGGATCGATATTGCTCACCACTTTTAATGATTTCCTCCCTTAGCTGAAGAATGTTCATCTGGCGATTCCGACTCTCTAACTAGTTCTTGGACCATTGAGTAGAATGTCCAACACATGCAATTGCTTGAGAAAGTCCACTTCTTCATTTACCTTCCTTAGCTCCTCCTCCTCTTTTACCTTTTATTGATTGCCCATTCCTTTGTTGCTTTCTTCGTTCTCTTAGGGTTTTCCTGGAAGGTGCACAGCTACTACTTTCTAAACCCCTTAGGTTTCCTTTCCTCCAAGTAGCATGGAACAAGGAGTTAAAGGATTCATCTTTTAGCCGAGGAGGAGTTAAATTTAAATGGAGTCCCGAGGTTTTCAAGCCTCCCAAGACTTCCACAAAGATTGGAAGATGATCCGATAGACCTCCTTCCCCCTACTCGATTGCACGAACAAGTTGCTACGGATCTTCACCCGGAGAAAGCGGTCCGGATTTTTGGCAACCCGAGGCTTCCCCATTCTTCGATTCCTCCCGAGTTGGTCTAGGTTTGATTAGATGACATCCACAGTTTGAGGAGAACAACTTTGGTTTGATGAAAATACTCCATGATATGATATGCTCTTGTTGAAGGTCCCGGACAACGATGCACCTAGAGAGAAATTCCAAATCCCCACCTACTATGAGGTTTGGATGTCTCAAGCAAGATTTTATAAAGAAAGGGTCCCTGACTTTTCTCTTCCAATGTGGGGGCCATACACATTGAGGGGAGAGGATCGGAAATCAGGATTCATGAGTATAGTTCCATCACCAAAGTGTTCTCGGAAACCCCAAGAGGACATGCCACCAAGTTTTCCTTGTTTTAAACCCGTTTCCAAACCCCAAATCTACCATTTGTGTTTGGCATGGAAACACCCGACGGGGGAACATCATATAAGGGATTCCTTTAACTTATTCACCACTGCCCCAAGGTTTCTTGGAAAGCGATAAAATGTCTAGATGATGTGGGTCTGACTCTGCAGGCGCTGGTTTTTAAGTCGACTATTCAAACCCATACGGTTGAACGATAGAAAGATCATCTCGGCCGGATTGGTGGCGGCATTTCTCTAAGCACCTAAATAAAAGACCTCTACTTTCCATTCGCTATATCAACCTTATATTTAAATTGGGCCTTATATAGTTAGAGCTTCCTTCCCCTCAACTTCCTTGGCCCAAAGGAATGGGATCGGATGATAAACCCCCCAATAGCAAACCCTTTATAAGAATTAAGAGCAGAAGGCTGGGGGTTCTAAGATTGTAATGGGGAGCTTGGGCGGACGGAGGCTAGAGGGGACCGGATCACATTTTCCATAAGGGAGAGAGGGAGGGGGCCCAGGGAGAAGTCACGGTTGTGATAATACTATCGGCCAGATAGATGGGGACCAAACGATCTTTGAAAATTATGAGGATCGGCACGGAGGGACTAGGCTTGAACAAACCCGGAAACAAAAGAACAAAAAGATTTACCAAAAAGGAAGAAATAGGAAGTGAAAGACATACTTGTCTGAGTCGCATAATGCCCCTAATTACGGAAGGGGTGGAAGGGACTCAGGGCAGTTAGTTCGGACGGTTGAGCGAGGAGAGATTGGGGCTTTCGTAGTTAAAGATGCCTTCTTATAAGCTTCTAGACCTACAAATTATTCTATCGAAGACCTCCTCCGGTCCTTTATTTTCCTCATCTGCGATTAAGGCATCATTTTCCTTGACAAATTTTTTCATCCTTCTTCTTCTGCGGTGCCCAAAGAGGGAAATCCTTGGCCGGTGGCCAGGTACTTGTGGCATACGTGGCATTAGACGAAGCGATTCATAATCCAAAGTGCGGGAACTCCATATTCCTATGTGAGAGTCGCCAGCATCGGCTAACCCTTCCCTAGGGTTGAGACTACTAAAATTCTCGCCACATCTAGGTCTCTAGATTGTTTAAAAGACTCTGTCGACATCAAGAAATTTGCCAAGCGTGTTACAAATTGAGTGAAAAAAAAGAGTTAGACTAGAAAGGCATTGGAAACCGGGTAATTTAACCCACACGGTGGATTCTACCATTTTTTACTTACATTGCATAAAGAGTCCATCTTGGCTTGAGTTGGTATTTAGAAACACCGAGTTCCTTTCTAATGCCCAATCCGAGTGATGTTGCTCAAATACGATCTTTGAACCAACCTCTATCCGGAATCTTTATTTCCGTACGGCCCCCGGGGGCTTCTTTCCACTTCGTCGAGGACAAATACGTATAGTTCGCCAAATACTTCCTTCCACCGGACTCTTCCTACCAAAATGGTTTGGTAAACTCCATATCTTCATATGCAAATGTCCACTCCAAGGACATGGCTAGCGAAGTTCCTCTTTTCTTAGATCTCCTTGATCTTTTTTCTTTTTCTCCCACAAAATCCTTTCTCCTTTGTTCCCCTCCTTCCACCGAGTCTATTGATTGCATATTGTGTCTTCTACCACGAGCGACCCCGGAGTCGCCCTATTACGACTTCTACGAAAACCCTTTTTCTAGGTCCTTTGCAGAACCTACCCTAAAACGAGGCCCACAATCCTAACTTTCTGTCCTAAAACCTAGCCTCCTTCCACCAATATTTGTAGCTCTCCTTCTACAACTTCATTTGATGAAACCTAGATTGACTAAGGTTTTGAATCTCGTTACGGGCGGACAAAATTCGAACTTCTCCAAACGTAGGGGTCAAATTGACCCTTGATTTGCCTAGAAAGAAAGAGAGTTTTGAGAAATTCGAGGGCTACGGTTCGAGGAGGAGGTTTTGATGCAGAGGGTATCGACCTTAGCTCTTCCTCTAGAGATATCAAGACTAACGCCGATTTTCGATGCGGGAGTTTTTGACCCACCGACCTGAGAAGCACGACTAACAACGATATCTTCTAGGCCGCACAGCAAAAGGAGAAGAAAAGCATGGAATACAGTTGCGGCACGAAGAAGTGAGGTAGAAAGCATTGTTGAGAGCTTCCACCATCTCCGGCCATAAGGTTTAGTGGTACATTGCATGTCTAAAAAAGAAACCCCAACCCTCCACCTCCCCGCTTAAGGTACTTCGCAAAGTCTCGTCCAACGGTGGCCTTGTTCCAAAAACCCATACGAACCTCCTACCTCACTCAGACTTTGAGTGTTCTGCGCAACTTTCGGGAAGAAATGATCCAAGTCTTTTGCGGATACCTCATGCCCACGATGGGTAAAAAAATCTTAAGCACGGGTTTAACGTCCGTACAGCTATCCAAACCCCATTGTTGTCGTCGGGATGTCTCCTTAAACCAAGACCCACGAAAGCGGAAAGTTGCACATGTTGCGAAACCTAACCACCAAACACGCCGTAATGTAGAAAAAATCAAACGTTCTGCGCTAACCTCCATCGTGAGCACAGTTAGAATGAAACGACCTTCCATCTCCGAATAGTGTACCTCGTGGCCAAACGAGAGAGCCCCATGTGTGATTTGTGTTATGACGATCTTTGAAGCTTTGGTTGCCATACTTGTTATTATACATACATCAAAATGTCTTATATTTAGTAGAGATGGTGGAATTTTGGTAGCTGACAAATTATTACGATAAATCCAATTTTGATAGTGTTTAAATATTTTTTGTCTTTGAAATGGGTTCAATACCATCACGAAGTTTGATAGTTGTAATTCGGATTTTCTAAAAGTCACAAGTTTGATAGTTGTAATTAGGATTTTGTAAAATTTACGCAAACTTTTTTTCAAAATTGTGACAAAATTTCCATTATTTTTCTAGTGAAATCGGCAAAAAAAAAAAAAAAAAAAGGAATTCAAAATTCTAGATTTAAAGATTTGTTGGTGTTGGTCCCAAAAGATTAGAAGATACCAAAATTTCTTGAGTACATCCATGACAAATTTGTAATGTAGTTCTATAATATAAAGAGAATATATTTTTAACTGCTACTTAAAAATGAAAAATACAAATTTCAAAGAATATAACATATAAAGATTGATATAATAAAAATACATTATATAACAACTCTTCATTTAAAAAGGAAAAATGAAAAGTACAAATATCAAACACTATGGTATCATATATATTGATATTTAGATATTTAAAGATTTGTTGGCTAAATCATATTTAGAGATTTGTTGGTGGATTGTTGGGAAAGAATTTGTAATATACATAGTGTGTAAGTACATCATTGACAATAAAGGCATATTCTACAACCTAGTATAGCTCAAATGTGTAAGTATGCTCATGTACTCAATATCTACCAAAATATTCACTTGAATCTTAAATTCTATATAACTTGAACCTTTCTTTTATATATAACTCTTTAATCTTATTAATGGACTAAGATTAATTATTAAAATAAAGATATGCAATAATATATATAATTTGAATGGATCTTAATTTATATCATTCATTTAATAGCTCTTTTATCATATACTTGAATTTGAATGGATCATAAATTTACCTTTAACAAACAAAAATTACCACATTAAAAATTTTTTTTACTTCTTCACCAAAAGGAATATATTTTTCTTAAATGAAAAGAAAATATTTATTTGGATTAAATATTTCTAAAATGATTGAATTCAAACTTTTGTGATCCATAGTAATTTATGGAAATATCTTTACGGTTTTTACCACATTAGACATAAAATTGTCCTGAGCGTTTTCCAACCAACCGGAGTGATTCATCTTCGGACTAGATGAGAGATTAGATCAAGTCGATAAACTTCTATAAATGTAGAAACTAATTGTTGAAAAAACAACTAGTTTGACTAGTAAGGAAAATCTTATGATGAAGAAATTATATTTATTTAATACATATAAGCTTATATAAATGTAAAAACTAGTTGTTGAAAAAACAACTAGTTTGACTAGTAAAGAAAAATCTTATGATAAACAAATTATATTTAATTAATATATATATATAGTATAATTAAAGTATTTAATAAAAATAGGAAAAGTCAAAAAATAAATTATCTTTCATTTTTGGAGAAACAATATCCTTATTATGATGGCATGTTGAGTGATACATATATGTTTTAATTTTGAAATTTGGAGGAAACAAGCTACTTGTGCACTACGATATGCATGGATTATCTCCTCATGGCAACCTAAAATATTATAGAGTGTTGCAATAATCCATGTCAAATATTTGTTTTAAAAATTCAAGCTTAGTAGATGTAACAAAATGTTTGAGATCAAGAGTTGATTTCCTAGTATAAGATACACCATACTTGAATACCATGGGCACATAATGAGGCCTTAAAACCAAAATAATTGAAATTTTTGCTATTACCAAAGATAGAGCATGCAATGGGTGTAGAAGAATTTATAATTACCTTGATTTCTATTCCATGTACAAATTAAAATCCTCTAGCAAGCACATGAGAAATGAGAAATGTGAAAGTAAAAAGAAATAATTTCATTTTGTGCATAACCCAAATTTTGAAGAATTCTAAAACACTCTCATGCCACCACCTAAGTCGATGATCCTAAAACCCTCACATGCCACACCACTAAGTTGATGATCCTAAACCCTCACATGCCACAAGCTTATTTATTTGTATCCTTTAGTTGCGAGGTTCCTTAACAAGAAAAAGACAGCCCTGGCAGGAACAATGAGAGAATTAAAGAGACTAACCTCTCATAAACAAAACAAAAAAATTGTAATAAATCTAGACGATGAACACTAAAGCACCCACCAAAATAGCATACTAGAAGTACGAGTACACTACACCATGAGGTTGAAATACTTTGCATGAATCTTAGTTTTTCCATAGTCCCACATTTGTTATTGCTACAATGCGAGTGGCATTCAATAACCATAAACATGGTGACTAGTTATTAAGTTAACACTAACCATCTTTCCCCAATAGAGTTAACCTCCCAACAATGAATGCTTTATGTTGGAAATAATGTTCATTATTTGTATAATTTTTTATCAACAACATTAAAATGACAGCTTCCTTTAAAATATTTTGGCATTTATATTCATAGAAAAATATACTTTCCAAAAATTGAGAACATTTAATTATCTTTAAAAAATTTAGCAACACTTACACATATAATTTAAATGTAGAAATTTTATATATAATTTATTTATAAGATACATAATTATTTAATACTAAAACTCCACATTTTGCAAGATTAACCAACTTGTCTTCATTTTAAAAAAACAAATTGATAAGTCGTTACACTTCTATTATAAACTTCAAATTAGAAGTCTGTTACCACACAACTCTTCATCGTGTAATTGTCTTTATCGTTTCAGGAGTAAAAATACGCGTTTATTTAATATCTCCATTGCCAGAGTACCCATTGGGTTAAACCAATACACACATTGAGACAACTAGGGTTAGGGTAGGGTTTTATATGGCGATGGGGTTTATCGAAGCCTCACGGTAGAGGGTCTCTCTGTAAATTGGCTTGTTGGGTTGAACCAATACACATTTAAGACAACTAGGGTTAGCGTAGGGTTCTATGTGGGGCCGGGGTTTTGTGAAACCTAAGATGGCGGGGTCTCTCCTCCGAATACAAAACCTTTTTTTTCATGCGTCGGAGGAGCGATCGAATTTGATTAAACTTACAGAGAAAAAGGGAGTCTGGAGAATAGTGAAAATGGGTAGTTTGGGAACGTACATGCCTGATTTTTATTAGAGTCTTGGGAGTGGTTAAAACACCTTATATCTAAATTTTCTATTTAAAATTTTATAATTAATATATAATTATAATATATTAATATTGTAATAATAATATTATTTTTATTTCTGAAAGTTATAATATTTGAAAATATTAATTTAAATAATTTTACTACAAATTTTGTTATTATATTAAATAAATACATTATTAAATATATTATAATATTAAATATTATTATTATTATTAAATTTAATATTAATATTATTAGAATTAATAATTTTAGATTAATAATTTAAAAAAATATCTTTATTTTTAAGGGATTTGATCTTTTAGTGAAAATGTATAACTATTCATATATAGCATTCTCACTTTGCAGAAATAAGAAGCACCCAAACAAAAGCAACGGATATAATCTAAAATAACAATCTCATTAATAAGAAACAATCCAACTACTCTAAAAAAAAAAATAAAACCTCAAGCAAAAAGACACTAAACCAATAATAGAATCGTGATCCAGACACTCAAAATATGTCTTTCTAGACGAATGACAATTCCACATATTGGGAGAGCATATCAACTCGACAATTAAAATACAGTATGATAGAAGGTAGGATTGGTGAAAACAAGACCTCCATGTACCTTTCGAGGCAATTCCATATTAAAAGAGCATATCCAACCGATTATGCTCACTAAAAATATATTGAAGGTGATTAATTGAAAACATGACGTCGTGGAAGAGATATGGTCCAACAGTGGCAGGCGACGGGACCGGAAGATTTCTCCAAGGCCCTAGATAGTCACCTTCGAATCACTAGTGACCATGATCTCCTCCATTGCAAGCCACAATGTACATTTGAGGGTACTAGAGAAGGCCAACACTTTTTTCCTAATAATTTTTCCAAACTAGCGAGACCAATAAAAGTTTGTGGCTACGAGCCGGAGATAGATATAAGCTGCACCATAGCCACACAACATATCTACTCAAACCTCATTCTCCTGACTTTTAATAAATCAATTAAGATGGATCAAAGCTTGGTTTAAATATTTTAAATTCAAATATATCAATCCAAACATCGAACCATTTCACTACACCAATAATCCAATTTATTCATTTTTAATTCCAATGTAAACATCGATCATTCCATTGCAAGAGTGATCCATAGGATACTAAAATTCTGTCGGTATTGAAGCCATTTCATGCAATTTTGAGCATACGGGTGGTTTACGAGGCCTCGAAGCTTGAGATAGTTGAAGAATTACACAAATTATATGATGAGATCGAGAACTTTGAGAAATTTTGAAATTAATTGATGTATTCACTAGCAACAACCACATTATATTTACTAATGTGGTTGATATACGCCGATAGGCGTATATAAAATAGATTTACAACCACATTTACCAATGTGATTGATATACACCGATAGGCCTATATCCACTACCCATCACATTAATTTATATATAAATAAATAAATATTATATATAATAATTTTATTATATTAACTTGAAAACTAAATATTATATATTAATAAGAATATTTATCAATATATTATATTTGATTAAAATCAGAAAAATATTTTATATATATTAATAATATTGATTGATATATTAATAATATTATAATATTTATTAATAATATATATAAATAATATTTATTAATATATTGATAATATTAACTATATACATACTATATATTAACTTGAAATATATATATAATATATAATAAAAATATTTATTAATATAATAATAATAATAATAATAAATAATATATTAATATTTATGTTAGAAGCATAAGTTAAATACATACTTCTAATGTTTTTATACTTAGCACTTTTTCATATTAACTTTTAACTTTATTATTTAATTCACTATATAATTCAACCCGATCCCGTATTATTTTAACTATATAAAACTCCCAATTATTACATATGCCACCCCTTTGGTCGAAAAATAACCTTAATATTGTGTTAATTGTGATTAATTAGTTAAAAATGTGAGTAATTAAGAACCCGTCGCATTAAAAAAGGATTAATTAACCCTCATGGTTAATTAATAACTTACCCCACCAATCGAATTTCCCCCAATATGATTAAATCGTGTTTAATTGTATTGGGCCCACCCTTGCTATTTCCCTATCATCTCACCTCCCCGACAGTCGTCCGATCAACCCCTTCACATCCAACGGCTGTCGTCGATATCGCATCGCCCCCATGTCCGAACAATAACGCCCGATCGCTAAGCGATTTTCCAAACAGTGTCACGCCATGCGTCG